>CM028913.1:24135064-24195064 GCA_016801845.1 Polydactylus sextarius
AAAAAATGACAATTTAGACAAGTGAAGAAACAGAGAATCGATTGATAAAATGTATCAATACGGTGAACAAGCGATCGTGTGTTGATGCTGTTTGCGTTGGCGCCTCAGTGTCACCACGGACGACGTCATCGTTTATAAACGTCTACATTGATCATGTGACAGTGATTTCTCGTGTCCTGTCCAGTCATAACACAGTCAGATGATGTTTTGTCTGATTATTTAGCTTCTTCTGCAGGAAGTTAACAACAGTTTTTATTCCCTTTAGTTAAATATGTTTGAATTATTTAAATGAGACATTTTTAATTTGTTAAAGTTGCTGGAAAACCACATAAACCACATTAAGTTAGATTTACACCAAACACAGTTAATGGGGAAAGTAGCTTTGTATTCGTGTCACAGTGAAATTAAATTAGATTTTTGCCCATTTATGCTTTTATGTTCTAAAAGAGGTGGAGATGATTTACTATTTCACTAAAAAGGTCTGAAAATACAGTAAAAACTTGTGTTTTTTAGCAAATTTAAACATTATATCGCTTTAATTTTATTACAAATTGTTTATAAGATCATGAGAAATGAATAATTTGTCTACAAACGCAGACGAGAGACAATAATTTCTCAGAACAATTCCTCGGAGCTGTATCCTCGACTTCTGCTGAGAAGAGTCATAAAGTCCATAAAGTCGGTTTACCACAAGTGGTAGCAGCTGACTGTCATAGGTCATCGACTGTGTAGAAACCTTAAATACAGAGTGAAAACAGTTTGCACTAATCTTCCATCAGCGATGAAAATTTAGAAGAAGTTTTTTAAGACTTGGGAGATGTTGGTGTTTATCATTTTTTCTCTAGAACTAAAAGATGCTAGTTCTTATTTCAGATGAAGGAGGAGGAGGAGGAATCATGACAATAACTCACAACTCTGGTTGTGTGGTTTTCGGGAATGAGACTCACCCACCTTCCCCCCCTCACACACACACACACACACACACACACACTAACACACACACACACACACTAACACACAGGGTTTGTGTTGTGTTGAGTGCGTTGTGATGTATCAACCATCTGGGGGTCTGCAGAGCAGATCAGTGGTCCTGAGACTTGGCCGAGTCCTCGGCTGCTGCAGCGGTTCAGGATTTCTGTTCCTCAGATGAGAACGTGCTTCTGTTTGAAGCGGCACTTTAAAGCGTTTCCTCCCTCTCTCTGTCTTTTCTTCCTGCTGTTAATGATCTCCCCTCTCTAAGCCTCTGTTTCTGACTTTCTTTTCTTTCATTTCTTTTCTTTCTTGCTGAGCTTTTATAGCGGCCTCTCTCTCTCTCTCTCTGGTCTTACTTTATAGTAGCCTGGTAATGAAACATGAGCGCGGGGCGAATGACCTGGCCGGGCCACGACTTAGGAGCTAGAACTTTAGAAGCTCTACAGGTGCCACACACACACACACACACACACACACACACACACACACACGCACATGTTGAATTACACGCACACATAAAGCACTTACTACTCCGGCTCTGAGACAAGGTCAAGGGCTTTCATCACGTCCTCCAGCAGAGACTCAGGGATGAAGCCATTATCTGCACAAAAAGAAAAAGAGAGAGAGAGTGAGAGACATAGAGAAAGACTGATACACTGTTTGACCCTGGTCTGAACATAAAAACCAAGGGGAAGCCTTCACTCTCACACACACACACACACACACACGTACGCACGCACATGTGGCTCAATTTACATCACAGACTCTTTGGGATGAACTCATCTGACACAAAAACTAAAATCACACACACACACACGCACACACACATGCACCTTGTCCTGTCTTTCTGACCTACATTCCTCTGCTGTGATGATTACTTTACCTGAGAGGAGAAGCTTTAAATGCTAACATGTGTTCTTGCCCTCTGTTGCAAAAAAAAAAAAAAAAAATCCTGTTTTTTTTTTTTTTATTTTGTACGTCCGGGCCACTCCCAGCATGCTCTTCTTCTGTGTGGCCTGTTGTTTAGATACATAGAGAAACCCCAAGTGTGTTGTGAAGAAGATTAACCGACAGACGCTCGACTCGTCCGCTCGCTCTCTTTATCCGGCAGCGACTCAATCTCATCCTTTTCGATGCCAGATGTTATTCTGACTCTGACGACTTGACAGTTTGACAGTCACACACACACACACACACACACACACACACACACACACAAAACACAGAGGCACAGTGACAAACACAGAGTATTAAAGAACATGCTGAGGCAGTGAGTTTTGTGAGTGTGAGTGTACGTCTGCTGAGTTACTGTAGTGCATGTGAATGCGTCTGGCGCCCTTTTTCCACAACACAGGCAGCGCTGCTGACTCCACATGTGACACAGACAGATTTATGAGGCTGTTGCACAGCACTCAACTGTGCTGCCGGCGATGGCATTCATGTACACGCTCCTGTGTGTGTGTGTGTGTGTGTGTGTGTGTGTGTGTGTAATGTACGGTACATCCTCTGTCTTCGCGTGTCTACACACATATGTGTGCACCTACTGTAGCCTGAGCATTTGTTTGTGTATGTTGCACAAAAATGAGTGTGAGTAAAGACCAGATGGTAGAAACAGATCTGAGAACATGTTAAAAAAGAAACACAATGTTTACATATTTTATGTTGGAGGTCACGGAGCCGGCGAAGCAGTGAAGCTTTACATCGCAGCTTATGTACAGAAAAGATCCAGATAGTGAGTCATTGTGTTTATAGCGACAGAACAACACAAAAGACAGAAATGTGAACGTGTGTGTTTTCGACTGCTGATTTAATTCGAGTTCTAACAGATTTTATGACCAAATACTTTTACTTTCAATGCGCTCGTTTCAATGAATGTTGAATCTCAGCCAAAAAAAATAAAAACATAAAAGCTCAAACTATCTTCTGTGGATCTTTCTAGTGTCGATGCGCCGCTCGTGTTTTTATTCCCGTCACCTGGAAGTGACAAAGACGGTGATGGTTGACTCAGCTGTTTGAGGAGCTGATCTCACCGACATAAACAACAACAACAGAACAGTTTGAGGAGAGAAGCAGACACTTGTTTTGCCTGTGGAAGAAGGAGGAGGAGGTGGAGGTGATGGAGGTTACAAATGAAATCTGCTTCACCAGGAAAGAACGGAAGAGCTAATTGTTTTCTCAGCTTGTGTGTTAAAGCTTAAAAAGTTTGGTTTAATTAAAGTAAATGTGCGACTGAGGAGCAGATACAGTATAATGGTCTATAAACAGCAAGTGTTCATGGGGGAGGGTGGAGATGTGTGATCACATGTTTATATGATGCGAACGCACTCGTTACCTTCAGGATCAAACGACTGGAAGACTCTCCGAGCTTGTTCTGACGGAGACTCTGGACCGACCAGCGACATCTCCTGCAGGAACAAATAAACGAGGAGATTGAGAAGAGAGAACGACGCGTCACGACGTCCGTGAACGACGACGCGAAGATGTTTGATCTTAAAGTGTCAAAGTAGAGAAACGACCTCAGTTGGACTGCGGCTGTTCTCGTTGGGGATTTAGCAGAACTAAGTCCTGGACCGTGTTGTATTGTGGTTGTAGTGGTGGATTGTGTGTGTGATGGTCTGCTAATGTACTTTGACTGTGTGTAATCTAAAAAAAAATAAAATAAATAAAAGCGGGTAGGAGGAGGGGGGTCGGTGCAATCACCAGAGCCCGGTGGGTTATTAACTGATCTGCTGATAAAGTTCGATGGCTTGTTTTTCTTCCAAACACACAATCAGGAAATCGAGTCTTACAACAAATACAGACGATGATTTATGACGAGCTCGACACTGTTTGTTTGTCGGGGGGAAATTCAGAGTGAGAGCAGCGTTGGCAGGCGGAGCAGGAGTAGAGTAGCGTGTGTGTGTGTGTGTGTGTGTTTGTACATCAACAGGGCGCCCGACCTAAACACCTTCATACTCACTTTGTCAGATCAGTTAAATGGATTTTAAACCTGTTACACTCAAGATTTTCTAAAGTGGAAACAAAAGGATCTGGATTTTAATGATATTTGAGACCGTGTCAGTCACTGGAGTCTAATTTGTCTGATTTTGCAGCAGATTTTCTAAAAACAGCCGTGAAAGTTGTGGTGTTTTTAGTTGTTTTGTTTCTATGGAACCAGCTAACGTTAGCTTAACAGCAGCTACGCTAACCTAGTAAATAACTGACCTGGTCAGTTTTATCACCTGCTCCTCGTTCTCTCTTCAGCCGGGAAGAAACTGTGACGTGACGTCACCTACCAGACTGGTTGGTTTGTAGTCGAACCAGTTACGTGTTTTCAGAAGCAGATAAATCAACAATTACACCACAAACATGGTCTTGACTCACTGATAGTTTCATTTAAATTAAGATACAGGATGTGTGTGATCATGGAAGTTAAAGTGGATCAGAAAATCATTTTTATCTCTGTATTGACCGTCAGTCTTTTTTTTTTAATCGATCCAAGTGGAGACAACTGGAAGGGGCTTGATAAACCAGTGTTTTACCGGTTTTAACCACTAATTTAACTGCAGGACAACTGCTGCCACAAAGAGGCTTTTTTGCAACTTTTCAATGACAGAATAAGTATAAAGTATAAATAAGTATAAAGGCTTCTCAGTGACAAAGTTGTTTCTTAATAGTTGATTTCCTCTTGTTGCTCCACAACAATATGAAATAGTTTCCTCCTCTTTGGTGAAATCTGCCCCGGAGACTGTTTCTCGAAGGTAAATATGAGACTTTTTTATCATCACGTTTCCTGCGTCTTCTACAAGAAACAAGGAAATTCACTGACGTATGGATCAATGTTTGACTGTAAACAACAACAACAACAACGACGATGACGATCGGTAGTTGTGATCGTAGCATCGTTAAATCCTGGAGGATGTGATATATGTACGTTTCTTTTCCTTTTTGTGTGAAAAATTGAGCACGAAACCACGAACACTCTTCAACCAGAGGTCGTGTGAATGTGTGTGACCTTATTCTGTGTTTGTGACAAAACAACAAACACTCAAAAGAGAGAAAACGGAAGTAGAGGACATGAGGACGAGCTGTTTAAACAGATGACCCGTGTTTACATGTTTTAGCATCGATTAATATGTTTCAACTCACTGTATAAAAATGAACCAGCTCCAGAACTGAAGCAGCTTCGGGGTGAAAATGTCTCGACTGATGACTGATAATTATTTATAGAAGTAAAAAGATAAAACAGATTTGAAGAGATCGATGGGATGTTTATCCAAGAAAAGACTGAAATGAGACACTTAACAAGAAGATGGCTTTTCAGCCTCAGCTGTCTCACACACACACACACACACACACACACACACACACACACACACAGTGCAGGCGAGAGTCGGAGGTTTCTCACTGTTACTTCGTGTATTTACGACAACGAAAATCACTGGACAAACACGGCGTGTTTTCAGAGAGCAAATGAACCCTGCTCATCTCCTTTAGCTGGCCTTTATTAAAGCTTGAGCCTCAGATCTACGCGGGCTGCTTGGGTTTCACGGTCCACTTATTACTGTACTTGGGGCTTATTGTAGGGAGAGAGACAGGGGGTTCAGAGGGGAACGCGCTGTGAAGAGATGACTCCCAGCTGCCGGCGCTTCAGATGCGAAGAATAACAGTTGCTGAGGAAAAAAAAGGCCGTCGAACACGCTCCTCTGTCACACACCGAGTGCAGCAGGATCCTGATGTTTTAACATTACAGGCTCCATAAATCTGACGGAAGATTTGTCATTAGTTAGATACGTCTGTGTTTCACTTACAGAGGTGGACAGGGGTCGCTACGACCGATCCCGCTGGAATAAAGTGCTGAAAAAGTTCCTCGGCGGTTGTTTATACGTCTGCAGGCTCATTCATTAAATGTAAGATTAACCGTGAAGGATGTAACTGTCTTTCTGTTAAAAAAAAAAAAACATTTCACGTCTGGAGGCGATGATGACACGGTTTATTGTCTTTGCGAGCAGGACGGTCACATTTGGGGTAAACCACCTGGTAGCTCTGTAGTTACAGGATGTCAACACATGACAAACACTCGTATTGTGGACGTGAATAGACAAAACATACTATTATGGCCAGACTGTACATGCTAATGTGGCTAATGAGCACATGGAAAAGAATAGAAAATCACAATGACTCACACACATACACACAGATGTATATAATGGCAGCAGAGTGTGTGTGTGTATGATGACAAGTCTGCCTGGTCGTCTTTGATCTCTGTTTTATTAGAGGCCTGAGGAAGATGCTGCTGAGTTGGAAAACATGTCATGGAGCTAACACACTCCACGGGGAAGGTGTGTGTGTGTGTGTGTGTGTGTATCTCAGCATTTTCCTCCACTAACATCTGCTTTGTTATATAACAATTATAGTGTGTGTGTGGACATGGAAAAGACTAAATATCTACAGTAATGAGACATGTCTGATGCTAAAATGTATTTACACTAAATTCAAACATTCGTACAATGAAACACACACACACACACACACTATTTTATGCAAGGAGCACATTCCTCTCCCCATAGTCCGACTTGTTTTGCTGCAAACCCTTGACCTCCTTAACAGAGAAACAACAAGCTACGCCACATAGGAACAAAGCAAGAACAACACACACATATACACACACACGCACACACACACACCGTCCACGAGGACTTAAATACACAGTGTAATGCAGAACATTTGCTTGGAGCCAGAGCAGAAATGTCCGCGGGGTCTTCCTGTTGTTAATCTGCGCCGACTACGACGACACATAAAACAACATCCATCCGTCTCTATACGGTAAAACTCTGTTGTTATAATCATCAGAGAAAACTTCCTGCGTCACACCCTCAGAGATAAACAACTAAATTTAACTGACTTTTGTAGAAAACCTCGTGACCACCTCCTCAACCTTCACCTTTCTCCGTCCGTCCTGTTGCTTTCTCCTTTTTTAGAACTCGAGTGGCTCTAACGTTGACAACTCGTCTCCTGTGAGGCCTTTTCCTCTTTTGTTCTGATTTTTTTCCCCTTCTTTTACCTTCTTGTTCCTGCATTAAGTATCTACTACAGTAAGAAAGCACTTCCTCCCCTCCCCTTCCTCTTCTCCATCCCCTCTTGACTCCCCCCTCCATCCATTATTCCTTCTACCTTTCGTCTCTTTTTGTCTCCACAAGCAGGTAGCTGCTTCACCACAGACATGTCGGCATGTAGTGCTGTACTAGAGTTACTCTTTTTTTCCCTTTTGGATCTACTCCCCCCCCCCAAAAAAAAAGAGCTATTGTGTGAGCTGAGAGGCTCTGAGTGGCCACCGAGTGCATCTGAACGGATCGGTTTCAACACAACAAAGCGGAGGTCTCGGACAGCGTCTCCTGCCTTGTTCCTCGCCGGCGCAGACGCTTCGTTGAGGAGCAACGTCTGTGTGCGATCGCTTGTTATTTAGCTTGTATACCTGTTTGTTTTGTTGACCTTAACTCGCCTGCGTCCCATGTGAATTACGAGCACAGGAAGCAACAGAAAACCTCTCAGTCTCTCTTTCTGTCTTTCTCTCTTGCTACATGAGGAGAGGCTGCAGTATCAGCTGCATGTTAACGGTAACGTCTACGTTTTTGAAGGTGTGACAGACGGGACAAAGTGGCGATTCACGAAGCTGTCTCTGGATGAGAAACACTGTGTCTCACCAGAAAAGTGAGGAGACACCAGAGGGTAGTTTTGTGGCGTAATGATGGGTCTTATAACAGAGAACAACACACAGGGGAGAAAGAGGAATAAAGCAGCACGCACACACTGCCACAGAGAGCTTTTCATCCCACTACAATGGCCTTTGGTCCGACCTGTCACAGATTATTAATGACCGTTAATGTACGCTGCTTTGTTACGTTGTGTTTGTGTGTGGCCCGCGCCCTCTGTTAATGCCACGACCGGAAAGTAATCCTGTTTAAAGGAAAAAAAGCACACAGTTCTTATGATATACTATATTCTTATCCTCTCGCTGGTTTTTATATTCATTCTTTATGTTCATAATCTGAGGGCGGAAACAAACATAATTCAATATGATTGTTTATTATCAAACTAAGCATCGTCATCTTGTGTTGAAGCAGTAACTGGATATATCATTATTGAACTAGGAGGGTTTATTAAAGTATCTGAGATAGAAACTCGACGTCCCTCCAGGATGTTGAGCTCTAATTTACCAGATTTCACAGCAGCTTTTCTAAAAAAAAAAAAAAAAAAAACTGTGGTGTTTTTAGGCATTTTGTTGCAGGATCAAGTCAAAGTTGTGACTCTTTTTACAACTTTGCAATAACTCTATAATTATAAAGGCTTTATAATTATACTTTCTTGGTGGTGAAGACTTCCTCTTGTTGCCACAACAATATAAAACAGATTGTTGACGTCTGATTTGTTTTTTTTTTTTTTTTTTTTTAAAGAATCGCAATGAAACTTTTGGTGTTTTTAGTCGTTTTGTTGCAATAAAGTTGCAGGATCAAATCAAAGTCAATAACAGTTTAATTCTACTTTGACAACTAATTAAAGTGAAGGTATAAACCAGTGACGTGTCTGGTCTGACGTCCTCCCTGTGTTTATAACTTTCTCCGTCTGTTTCTCGGTGACAAAGTTGTTTCTCAATAGTCGACTTCCTCTTGTTGATCCACAACAATATAAAACAGTTTCCTCGTCTGTGGTGAAATCTGCCCGGAGACTGTTTCTCTTGGTCTCAGCAGTGACGCTAAGGACCAGTACATATCGTCTCTTCCTGGTCTCCCTCTTCTTTCTCCTCTCCTTCCCTCCTGTCCTCTGTCTCTTACTCTTTTCTCTATTTTCTTTAGACCCCAACTGGTCGAGGCAGACGACCGTCCACTCTGGTTCTGCTGGAGGTTTCCTCCTCTCTATTGTCGCCAAGTGCTTGGTCACTGTGGAAAATGTTGGATTTCTCCATGTTAAAGTGTCTTGAAATGAATGTTTTCATTATTTGTTGCCGTATAAATAAAATTGAAGTGATGTCTTCTAAAAGAAACAAGGACGTATGAATCAACGTTTCACTGGAAATGATGACGATTATGATGATAATTGGTTAAGAATGACAAGATTGGTTGAATTTACATTAACAGTTGCGACTGTAACATCGTTAAATACTGGAGGGTCTGGTAAAAAAAAGCAGCTGACAGTTATTATATACTATGATGATGATTTCAGACTGAACCGTCTTGTTACGTTGTTACATCAACACTGTAAATTCACTGTGGTTATGACAATAAAGCATCAGTGAATTAAACTGGTCGACACTAACTGGATGTGCACACTCGTCTGCTCTTTACAAGTCCTTGAAGGACACACAGTGTGTGTGTGTGTGTGTGTGTGTTTGCAGACAGACGCTGGAGTCTTGAGGGACACGAAGCGCCACAGCGGCTGCTCTCCTTCCTAGTAAATCACTGACCCAGAACACAACTACTGTACACAGACACTCACACACAAAAACACACACCAAACTCCCCGGAGAAGCCGAGATACAGCCTGCGAACCTCATCACTCAGCAAGACCAGAGTAAAGACCGATGAGAAATGTCACAAGAGGAATAACCTCCACCCTCCCTCTCTTTCCTGAGTGACCACTGCCCTGCTCCTTTAAGTGCATCCTTCCTTTTCTGTTTCTCTTCTTCCTCTTTCTTTTCCCATGAGGGAGCAATAATGTGAAGAGGTTGTCTGAGGTGCGCTGGGGAATCCTTGACTTGGGCAGCTGACCTACTGTACACGGAAGCGGAGGGTTATTTCAAAGAAAACGAGAAGAGAAGGGGGAGGAAAGGAAGAATCCTTTTCTAAACATAACGTATGATATGTCTCATCCATCACCTTTCTCTCCTCTCCTTCACTTTCTGTCTGTCTGTCTGTCTTTCTTCCCTTCTCTCCTTCCTCTGGCGTCTTAGAAACTCTTGTCCAAAAACAGATCCCATTACATGCCATTATACACACTCAGGCTCTTTCTCACATGCACACACACATTAATACAACGGAGGGCAGAGTGTGTGTGTGTGTGTGTGTGTGGACCAGAGATGGTGGAATGGCCTTTGTGTAGGTAGGTAGATTAGATAAAAACACTAATGCTATTAAGCTGATGGTCTGAAAGCCACAGTCACACACTGACAGTGACTCGGGGGAATACACACCCGTCCCCAAAGGCGGACAGAAGGAGCCACTGACACATCAGAGGCACGGATCAGGTTTTCAGGCTTTTGTGGTGCTGATGGCTCCACGTTGAAGCTGAAAGCTACATAACCAGGTAGCGGCGTGTATTTTTGTGTCGTGAAACCTGGGAAATCTCACCGTGTTTCAAATTAGCTCCAAACATAGATTCGCTTTCAAGGAGGACGGGGTCACGCTGAGTGAGGTCTACCAACAGAAGAGTGCCCCTCACCCCCACCTCTCTTTGCCCTTCAACTTGCTCTGAAAGTTTTGGCGTCGGCACATGTAGCGTCAGCTGTGTACGTCAGTATATATGCATGCGTATGTTGTTCCCGGTCTCCAGCGGGACAAATGGAACCAGATGGCAACTCTGGAATCACATTCCCTACAGGAAGTCATCCACCTGAAGCTACACACACTTACACACAACACACACTAAACGCTAATCAGGATTAGGTTCCCCCTGTGCTCTGGTATGTATGTGTGAGTGTGTATATGTGAACATGTCACCAGCGCCGGGGGGAGTTTGTAGCGATCGGTAAGTCATCAGCGGACGAATGACGACTTTGGGTCATCACCGAGCCAACACATGATCCACTGAGCTTTACAGTTATATGTAACTGAGCTTTTAATCAATGGCGTATTAAGGGTGTGGCGTAGTGATGGAGACGAGCGCCGGTGCCATTTTCACAACAGCAGAGAGAATCAATTTGCTCCGACCAGAGCAGCCGGCTTTAATACACGAGCTACGGTGACGTATAGAGTTACATGTTCACTGATAGAGATGATAAACATGTTTGTTTGAGTGCACACACACACACCAGCAGAGTGAGACAGACAGAGAGAGCAAGAGTGAAAGTTTCTCTCAAAGTTAGAAGAGCAGGTTTGACCTGAATTAGGTTGAGTGTCTCTGCACCTTGGTGTAGATCTGGGTTACTGCTGCAGGAGCAGGATCAGGATGTCGAGGGCCTTTTTTTTTCCATGAATCACTGAGACTTTTGACCACATGAGCTTGATGCCAAGTTTGTTTCCTTGCCTTTCACCCCCCACTCCCAAAAAATAAAGAACTACGACTCTGGTGTTGTACTTCTAGATCGCTCGAGGGCGGATCCTGCTGCTCAACAATGTCAGATTTGGCAAATTCAAGACTCAAGAGTGCAACAACTTGTATAGAGATGTCATTCATTCAGCACTAAAGCTGTAATAGAAGTAAAGATGGGATTTGTTCATTGTTAGAGGCATGTTCACAAAAAATCCCACAACTAACAACTGACAAAGGAGCAACTTATTATTATTTTTTTGCCAACAGTTATTTTTTGCTAACGACTGTCTTGTGGTTAAACACTAAAACTGAGAAATGTTTAACTTTTATTTCTTAACACTCACAGTTTTTTTAAATATACTTTGTTCAACAGAGAACATGTTCTTATGAACAAGAGCCAGGCCAGAAAAAAAAAAAAAAAGTGTGATTCATTTTGTTGGAGTCAACCTGACAGTGAAGGTAGACAGAAGTTTACATGGGAGTCTCTCTCTTATTGAAGTCTAAATGCAGCGGTTTAAGTCAGGGCCATAGATTATGAACAACATATTGTTTAGTCAATCACAGATGGCTGAGAAAAACTTGGATCGTCGCGGTGCTTTTGTGTGAAGCCCCCCCCCACTCTTTCTGGATAGGTGAAAAGCCAAGAAACAGAGCAGTGGCCATATATGACTATCTGCTGCTCTCGTTTTCCCTCTCCTCCCTCTCTGCCTCTTTTTTTTCCCTCTACAATGATATCTGACCTGCACTATATTAAATCTGTTAAGCACATTCCATATTTTGGTTTTTTTAACCTGCAGAGGGAACTGGCTTATATTACCCACTGTGTGTGTGTGTGTGTGTGTGTGTGTGTGTGTGTGAAATATGTGTTTGTGCTTCCCTTATAGATGAATGTATTAAACTTGCCTTAGTGAAAAACACAGAGAGGTGAGTTTCGCTGCCAAGGATCCAAATAGGGAACTTTGGAGACTTGAGGAACGCGCCGACCTGAAACACACACACACACACACACACACACACACACACACACACACACACACACACACACACACACACACACACACACACACACACACACACACACACAGAAAGAATGCACAACAAATGAGTGTCTATTTTCAGTAAGTTTCATCACAAATCAAACTCTGAAGAGACACAACCACACGTCAGTGATTCAGACCCTAAACAAACAGAACCATGTAATAAAACGTCTCTCGCTCCAGTGAACAGCGACATCACATCCACTTTTACAAGAATAATAAACCAAACTGCGTAAAATTATATGAACATATTGCAACAGACGCCTCCTTATCTCTGTTAACTTCTCTTAAAAAAAAAAATCACTAAACAATCTTTTAGTTACTTTGGCTTTGATTTTCTGATCACATGCTCCGACTTGGGTTTTTGCTTATGTTGGCAATGACAAATAAACAAAAATCAAAATATAACTCCAATGTGGCACATTGCATGTATTTAATCACATCACCATCTATTTTTGTGCTTCTCACTACGGTGAACGTAGAAACAGGGAGAGGAGTTTACACGAAGTCTGTCGGGACTTTTTTCTTACAAACACATATTTTCACACGGGAGCTGTCGCTGTGGTTTGTGTTTCTCTCGTGTTAGAAATGTGTCACAACTAACAAGAGAACGTTTGTGTGTTTGTTTTGTTAGCGCCCTCTTTGTCTGCGCCATAGGCATCCATCTCAATCCACAGTTTCTCACTAATAAAGAGTAATTTGTCGCTTGTATGTGTCTGTACCTTGCAATACCGCAGTGACTCCATGAGCGTGAGGAAGCCGACACACGCCTGTTTATGAATACCATGCAGTTCTGAAACAGAGAGATTTGTTAAATCATGTCAAACTGGCATTAATTTGTGTCTTTTGGTGAAACGATGTGGGTCGTAAGAGTTACTGCCCTCTGATGGATGCGGTGAGTGTGATGTGTGTGTGGCTCTCGTGTGTGTGTGAATTATGGCGTGTTTGTGTGTGCGTCTGCAGTAACTTCATGAAAATCTTACTCATGCCAGAACACTCCCTGTCTCCATCCCAGACGTTGGAGACGGCGTGGCCAGTAACAAGGAGGTTAACGAGGCTCTGACTGCGAAAAGAAAAAACAAAAAACAGATAAGACGGGAGATTATCGAGACTATAAAGGAATTCTAGAGAAAATAAAAGCCATCCGGAAACTTTTAACACACAATAAGAAGGATCTTGTGATGATGTTTAATTTGAGAGGTGTTTCTGTACCTGCCGTGACCGTGTACAGGGTCAATAAGAGGCTCCATCGTGTCCTGGATCTCATTTCGTATGTTCTCTATGCCCTGAACAGACAGAACCAGACAAATCTGTGTTTCATTTTTTTGTGTATGTGAGATTTGACGTGACAAAGAGGGGAAAAACAACAAAAACTCAATGATTAAATGCACATTAATAAAACATAAAAAGTCTTAAATTGATCAGAACTTCATTCAAATAACTAGATCAATGTGGTCAACATCACTATTCTTACTGTTTCCAATCAGCATAAAATATTTCAGTGTCTGTCTCCATCCAAGACATTTACTGACTTTTACCTTGGTGAGGATGACGGAGTAGAGGAAAAGCAAAACTCCACAGCACCCCCTCCAGGTGTGGTAGAGAGACAACACCTCCTCTCTGAGCTCAGACACTGACATCACAGTTCGTTTGCTGCAGGAAGGAAAAGGAACAAACATCAATACGGCTTATGAAACCAGACAGAAGATTTGTTGGGTTTCAGGAGGTCAAAGTCAATGAGACTGATGTATGAGATCCATTTGTTGTGCTACGATGGTAAAGATAACTTTCTCAGTGGAGCAGAAATCTATTAAATACATTGGAGGACAAAAAAAATCTGATGGTGCCTGTCTGTTTGGAGCCACTTCCCTCTTTTGCTCCACCTTGGAAAGCTTTGCTAGTGGAGTTGTCCGTCTTGGTTAGCATGCACTTCTTCACTGTGAGTCAGCACCGTTTTTTGCTGACTGTGGTCTCAGCTGCCAGAGCACGATGTGATGAAATTTCAATATTCCTCTGGCAAATGCTGCCTTGCATTCATTTAGTTTGTGTGTGTGACAGGCTGTATGTGTGTAGGAAAGGTAGTGAGAGGTAGTTTTTTTTTTTTTTTTTTTTTATTAGGCAATCAGTTAAAGTGCTGAGTCGGCAACTTGTGAGCAGAGTGAAATAGCTAATTTGATGTGAAAGCCAAGTCTACCACAGTAGATTGATCCAATACGAGTTCCCCTCCCCTCAGCTGACACAATCCTCAGAGAAATATGTGCCTCTGTATTCCACCGCTGAGGTGAAACCGTTATTTGTGAGGTCTTAATCCCTCCAGAAACCCAGAGACCCATTTATTGTTGAGATTATCTGCACAGCGGAGGAGGCAGTAATGAGTATACGAATGCAGGGTGTTAGCGGCAGTGAGAATATTAAGTGTCACTTACTGAAGAACACTGTGAAACCGCTCAAAGCCAAGGTCCTCAGCAGCCAAAGCAGCTAGGCACAAGAAAACACACAGACGCTGTAGTACCAGAGAATGACACAGCAAAACTCCACGCTGTCAAATGGTTAGTCATTAAAAGTTACTATTTTTGTGAAGGAGATGCTCGGGTGGATGTCTGAGTTTTCGTGTTGTCCGTGCAACATTTTTGTGAATGTGACAGACGCAGGACTCACTGGGCTGCTGCTCCGGCGGCGGCTGGCTGCTCTCTGCCTCGGGAACGTCCTGTGTTTGAGACTGTGACTGTGATTGAGGCTGAGACAGTGGCGGTGACTGCGTGTTACTACATGTGCTAGTGTGTGGTCCTTGTCCCTTGGCCCAGGTCACCAGACAGAAGCCGGTTGACGGGCTGGAACAGGCAGACTCCAGGATTTCACTCAGCGTTGAACACAGAGCTGTTTTCTGCTCCTCCTCTGACAGACACAAGCACAAAACATACATGATTTAATGACTCGTACACATATATAAAACAACAATAGTCCGGTTGTTTCTCTGGACAGTCTACCTGACATCTGTCTCCAGTTGGAACTTTCTCTGTTGAAGAGAATATTCTTTAAGAGGAAAGCCTGCAAAGAAACACAAAGTCAGTCACAAAATTTGCAGGAGATTTTCCTGCTACAATTATATTATCCATGAAGACTTAGGATTAAAATTTTAAGAAGAGGGCATAAATTCTGTAAGAGCTCAATGTTGCAGACTAATAACTGTCTCATTCTTCACAATGTAATTTCAGACCCTGAGCTCTGATCAAAGATTGGATTAATCTGTACCTGAACAGGTGCAATCACAGCACAAGGTCCGCCTTCAAACTGCTCCAGCGCCGTCTGCTCATTCTCACAGAAAACAAATCCTGGAACAACATTTTATATAATAACACTGACATCTTTCACACAATAATATCAAATAAGGCCTTTCTTTAGATGAGAAAGTGCAACTATTAATAGATTTACTGACTAGTTAAGGTATCTTAAACTCTACCCTAAAATGACATGTGTTTTTAATAATGAATTAATAGTTTCAAGCTATTTTATGAAAACAAAAGGCTGGTTCCAGCTTCTAAAATATATGTATTTCTTCTTATCTTTGGGTTTAGACTTAGAAATCTACTATATAACACTGTTTTTTAGGATTTCTGACATTTTAATAAACGTAGAAATTTCACTAATTTAACACATCAATCAAAAACATCAAAACATCAATCAATCAATCAATGATAAGAATACATGTTAATTGTAGCTGCAGTCATACTGAAGGTTCCAGACTACTACTAAAATTATTATGACTATAACAACATGTTATAGTGCTAACAACTGAAAGTATGTGAGGCAGATAAATAAAACTGTTTCTGCATAGACAGATAGATAGATAGAAATAAAAATTAAAGAGCAGACTGAGAAGTATCATACCTTGGGTCCATCTGCGGAAGATGGATGCAGACACTCCTCCACTGGAGGGTCTGCCCCAAACCAAATCCACCACCTCTTTATTCAACTCCGACATGACAACAACTTTCACTGCAGTTAAATCCGCAGACACTCCCTCTTCAGTGCACCAGCCCGGTCAGGGACCACACAGGTCTGCTGAGACCAACTCTCTCGCTCGTCTGGAGGTTCACAGTCCACTTCTCTGGGCAGGTTGAGCCTGTGGCATTGGCCACAAGCTACCTGAGCAGCTTCCCACAGTCTGACTCTAGATGCTGGCAGCAAACTGGCGGTTAGGAATGACATCAACGTAGCCTCAGCAGCTGGTAAAGTAACGAGGCAGTAACATATGTTAAGATTAATGTCTAACATCAACAGCAAACACAACCTTTTTATTATTGTTATTCTAATTTAAACTCACGTGTCTCAAATGAACATTAAAGCGACTGATTGTTGTTTAATCAACGTAACGTTTTATAACCGCTCGGTTTACCAGCAAGCTACAAAGCTAACAGTTAACGTTAACGTCATATACTGATTTAATAACAAGTGCTGACAGCAGGGTAGCTGTTAGCTACATCTATGATCGCGCTGATTCCTTCTCAAACTGCTGTGAAATGATTGTGTCAGTGATATTTATAACAGCTAAGTTATCTTAGTAATGTCAGCAGTTAGCATTAGCATCACTACTAGCAGCTAATCTTTCATTGCTTTGTCATTCAGTGACTTTTTCTCTCTTCACCGCAGCGGAACCGACAGTTGGTGAATGAATTCACATCGTTTGTTAATAGTTAGATTATGTTAAATTATAATTACCTTGATTCGAAGTCGAGTAATAGGTTTCCGTTTTGATTAAATGTTTTTGGTAGCAATATCACTATCACCAGCGCCTCTGTCATTCGTTTATTTACAACGGAATTGCAAAAGTAAAAAAAAAAAAAAAAACTGTGCGTGAATTTGACGTGCTTCCTCATTGGTTGAAATCCAGAAAGTTCCAGATGCGTCAAGGGGTACAGCCTCAACGCGTCATCTCATTGGTTCTACAGAACTGTCAATCATAATGAGTTCCCGCCCATAATCCGAACCGTTTAATTCATTTAAAGCCCGCCTGAAAAAAAATAGCGATTTAGATAACGGAACAACAGAAATACAGACGTTTATTTAATTTTCCCAATTCATAAGAGACACATAAACCATAATAACACATATATCGTACCGGTAATAATGACTAATTTTCTTCGCTTTAGTGTAAAACGAGTTATTTCACAAGCGCAAAAAAAATATGTCCGCCACTGCTTTCCGTAGCAGCCACCCAGGCATTAGTTCCGCGCATGCGCAGAAGTTGTCCTCGGCTCAACCACTTGCTCTTAACACGCGTGGGTCAGACTCACACAGTGTGTGTTTTAAAACACAACTTGCTGAAACATAACACGTGTTGTTGATCATAATGGGAGGACAGGCCAAGAGCAAGAAGAAAAATAAACCAAAGAGGAAAGAAAACCGCCCAAACAGAGGTAAGTTACTCGGTCATTTACCATGTTGCTAGTTATTTACAGTATGTAACGTTAAACTGAGACACACGAGTGCTTGTTTTATAACTTGTCACTATTTGATTGACCTATTTAATAATAACAAAACTTTTTTTCTGATGTCATGACAACAGATGCAGGTATTGTTGGGTTGACACCTCAGGAGAGGATGAAAGTGAGAATGCATGAAAAAGCCAAGAAGAAAACAGCTGAGAAGTACTCTGTTCAACAGCTACTGGAGAAGGTCTCACTGATGAAAAACACCTAACACAAACACTATAATGTAATAATAAAGACCTGTTGTATCTTTGATATTTATCTTTTTAAATCTGTAACATGTTTGTTGTGTCGTGTGATGGTTTCTGTACAGACAGAGGAATGCATGGACAGTTTTGACTTTGACATGGCTGGACTTTTCTGTCAACGAGCTCTGGATGTGGATGCCGACAACCTACAAGCTCTAGACATGCTGGGACACATCCAGTCTGAACTAGGAAACACACAGAAAGCAAAGGAAATATCCTTTTTTTAAAAAAATGCATAATTTCACCGAAGCATCGATGTAAATATTTCTATGATGGTTGTAGTTTCCTTGACTCACTCTCCTCTTTAAGTTTTCCTGCGTGCGGTGGAGCTGAGTCCAGATGTTGGACACAGTAAATACATGTACCTGGGACAGATCCACACGGGTCAGGAGGCTGTGGACTATTACACCAGAGGAATCCAGGTTCTGGTGTCTGCTCTGGAGAAACAAGCACAAAACACAGTGAGTACACATGGTTACAAATGTTTGATATCATCTTACACTCTATGTAGATATCTAGCTCCATGTACCTAGTTAGCTCAGTTGAATCACCTGAAGTATATAAAACCTTAATACTGAGATATTTTATGAGTCACATGTTCGTTACAGGTAATTAAAAACACCTCGGTACAGTGAAATTGGCACAGATATTTTGAACAATGAAATAAGTAACAAAAGCTGCGATTATTTAGATCAGATATGTCCAAACTATTTCCACAAACAGCCGTGTGGCTGCTGGTTTTTGTTCCAACGAGTCAAGATCACATAGACTGACTGATGAACTGTGTGAAGACTGAGATCAGTTAATTAATTGAGTCAAGTCTGATGTGTTGTTGTTGTTGTTGTTGCTGCTTGGTTGGAATAAAAACCTGCAGCAAACCGATCCTCTGAGTTAGACACACACATGTGTAACCACCTATGAAAGCTGCTAGACGTTGACAATGTTACAAAATAAACACAGACCAACAATCATCTTCATTCAGGGCACAAAGCTTTTTTTGTATCGTGCTCGTTTCCATGCCAACGCCATGTATCTGTGCCCTGATGGGAGTGACATGAAATAATTGTTTATGGAGAAGCTTTGGTCTTGTGTAATGTTCTGTTCTCTGTTTTTTAGAGACTCTGTTGTTGAGTTGTGATAAATTAGGAGTGGGGAGACTATTATGATTATTTTGGATGCGGAGTGAGTGAGGAGGATGAGTTTAAGGAAGCAGGGTTGAGTAAATAGAGGAGAATGGGCTGGAGTTTGCTCTCATACACCAGGAGCTTTTATATTTCATGTTGAGAATTTGCATTTAATTCCATTGTTTTAATAACATGTTGATGTGACGTTTCTCGTCACTTTCCTTGTGATTTTAACTTCTTTTTTTTGTTTATATTTTGTTCATTAGCAGAGATGTTTGCAACAATATTGGCACAACATTTATATCAGCTGATATTAGTTTAAAGATCTTATTATTCTTATATTTCACAGGTGATTGTCTACATGTGTTAATTGAGACATTTAGGGAAGAATCAAGCTGTTTGTATTTGTTTTATGTCTTTATCTACAGGTCGGTCACCACAAGAAGAGTATGAGATCAAATCTAGTAAAGACTTGTCGTTTTCTCTTGAACGGATGAATAAAGATGTGTATATGTTGGTGTCAGCAATCAGCTAAAGAAATATGTGTATATTTTGGTATAAATTCAGTATTTTGCACGTCTACTTCTGCTCAATAACTTATCCAAGTTGGTATGTAGAGGATAATATTATGCTTTTTCAAAGTGTTTTATATAAAAACCTAACAGGAAAGAATATATTTCTTTGCTAACTCAATTACAAGAAAGTTAAATTGAGGTAAAGGTGAAACAGTATTATTATATATTGCTCTGTCTCATCCTCTTAAATAGATGAATGAAATCTGTGACATTCCAACCTCTTTATTATTTCCCTAACAAAATTATAATGAAAAGAGGAAAAAAAAAAAGCCAGAGCTGTTCTGCAAAATTAAATCTTCATAGTTATTTTTCACAGCAGGCGTTTTGTCACGGTAGGAAAAGCACAGGTGTTGCTAATAACTTTCCTTCTATTCAAGTGTCCCAGAGAGGCACGGCGGTGTGACTGTGAGCCAGCTGGCTTCATACCGGGACACTGAAACCGAGCAGCCAGCGTCCATTTTATTATTTACACGTGTGCTTTTTCTGCTCAGATATACAGAGTTTCTCTGGGACTGTTTTGGGAACTTCATTGTTTATAAACATATTTGCAGAAATAGACTAATGAAGTACATTTATTTGAGTTCTGTGTAGTTTTATAACTATTTGTACTTTATTTGTGTAGTATTTACTACTACTTAAGTACATTTTTATCGAGGTTCTTGTTACTTTCTCTTCTAAAAGGTGATTGGTTGTTTGATCATTGATCAGTAGGTGACGTCACGTCTGTAACTGTAACTATAAAACCACGTCAGCTCAGGTTGTTACAATAAACTAATGATGTGAATCTGTTTCTGTTGATGTCAGATCATCTTGTTTCAAATGTTGTTTAGTTAGAGGTGTTAGACCTGAATTTTAAAGCTTCATGATGAACATACATGTAACAACACTAACACAATTCGTTTCAAACTATAAACTAACGACCTGCAGCTTCTACAAGCTGCTCTGAGACATTAGGTGTTGAAGTTGTTGCGGTGAAAGAAAATGGACTTTTAATACTTTTAATATTTAATTACTAATACTTCGTCTGTTAATACATTTTCTATCTCTGCGTATCTGAGTGATCATTATGTTTTGATTTATTCTGTTTTGAAGGAAAAGAAAAATAAATCTCATCATGTTTGTGTCTGTTCTTCCAACAGACTCAGGCTGCAGCAGCTGCTGCTGCTTCTCAGCCAGATGAAGACCCTGAGGTTCCCACGGCGAAGGATGTTAGTGTCGCCTACTGCTCCATGGCTGAGATTTACCTGACAGACCTGTGGTGGGTGCTGCTGCAAACACAGGAGCACTCCTCTGACACATATAACCTCGATCTAATGTTACAGCTCGGTAATGAGTTGAGATATGTCTTTCTTACTCGCTGGGTGCGTGTGTGTTTGTGTGTGAACAGCATGGAGGAGGGGGCAGCAGACAAGTGCAGAGAGTTCATTGAGAGAGCATTACAGTATCACCATGACAACCCTGAGGCTCTCCAGCTCATGGCCAGTTACCTGTTCAGCACAGAGAGAAACCAGGTCAGCACACACACACACACACACACACACACACACACACACACACACACACACACACACACATGCTCTCGATGAGTTATCACCACATTAAAGCGGGAATCTGCTGAGTTAATTATTCTGAGCAAATTGAATGGTGCGTCATTAATCAGCAGATGGACACTTACATTAACACACACGTACACAGACGGGTCACGCTGATAGGAATGTTAATTAGCGTCCACATCAGCGAGGTCACACAGTCGTCTGATAAAGAGGAAGAGACGAGGAAGCAGCCTGTTCAACTCAATTTGGAGGAGAAAAAAAAAGCACACAGCGTTGCAGCAGCTGACAATAGGTTCACAGGAGAGTCTCATTAATGTAATAATGATGAGATCATTTTTATATATTTTTTTTTGGAAAGATGTCAATATTAATTCAAGGTGAAACGAAGCCGACAGAAACATCTCTGCTCTGCTCAGGAGATGAATGTGTCTCTTCTCTTTATATGTTGCAGCCTAAGATGTGCAACAACAACATTTATGTATTTGTAATAAATAAATACCATTTTTCTGAACTTTCTTTATGCAGTTCTGCTTTATGCTCTGAGGTCAAGATGGAGTGAAAAAAAAGTTTGAAATGTGGCTTATCCTCAGAAAGCACATTTCAGAATTTACTTTACCTTTTTTTTTTTGTACTGTAACATTGCCAGCAGCATAAATCTCCCATTTAGTTCAAAATTATCTGAAAAATGTTATTTGTCATGCTCTTACGTCACTGAGCTGAGGCCAAATGAGACACTGTGCTGCTTGTAATACCAGTGGAAAGCTGCAGGGGGCAGCCTGGTTCCAGTTACACTTTATAGTCTCTACAGAGTCTGGAAACAATTTAGGAAAAAAAAGGAAAAGATTGACAGAAGAATAACTTTTTAATTTTAAATCTATAAACCTTCTACGATCCAGTTTGTAGAAGAAAAATAGTTTTTTATGTCACAGCTGTTGGTTTGTGTTTGTCTGATTGCTTTGCATACTTCTGAGTATACATGTTTATACATAACATATGCGCCTTTTAATTTAAATATATTTGTGTTTAATTGTTTTCAGGAAGGCAGAGAATACCTGTTGAAGAGTGTTGGATTGTGGCTTCCTGCCCAGAAACAGAGTGTAGCTTCTTCCAGCGCAGGCGAAGCTACACAGGTGAGCTGCTGCTGCTCTGCTTTGCTTCTGCTTTGTTGGTATTTTTATTTTTTTGTCTGACAGCAACCAGAACCTCATAAGATCCCAGTTTATTTATAAAGCACTTTCAACTAACAGGATTGTCACGGTGTGCTTTGCAGTGAGCACAAACATAAGGACACCGGTAGAGATGAAAAGTAAAAGATAATGAAACGAGGGATGCTAAAAACAAAAATAATATAAAGAATAAAAGATGGAAAAAAATATGTCACAAACCTGTGTGCTTGTGTGTGAATGTGTGTGTGGCAGGCAACACCAGAAAAAGGTCTGAAGGATAAAGTTTGTAAATTACTTCAGAGGAATTTGAGAAAAAAAGAAAATGTAGGAAGTGTTGAGAATAAACGAAACCTGCGTTTTATCATTTTACACTCAGAAGTGACATTTTTTTTTTTTTTGACGAGTTTTCGTGATGATTTGACACAAAATAATAATAAAAAAAAAAAAAAAGATAAAAATTCCCAGTGGCTCCAGTGTGATGACAGGTTATCTACTGGGGGCAGGTTGACGTGAACTCAGCTGCTGACACCGTCACTGTGATTAACAGCTTCGTAGCTACACAACGTTTGGCACCTCAGGTTTTTTTTTTTTTATCAGACATGTTGGCGTAGGTTTGTGTAAATACTCACTGCTGTGGAGGTAACGTTGCCCTCTTTTCTCTCTCTCCCTCTCTCTCTCTTTAGAGTGACATCCCTCCGTACGAGTCTCGCATCACCACGGCCAAACTGCTCATCGAGTCTGAGGAATATGAGGTAAAAACGTTGTGTGTTTGTGTTTGTGTTTTGTGTGTGTGTGTGTGTGCATCTCCTGGCAGGACGGCAGCCTGGTGGTTGTATGTATGTATGTGTGTGTACATGCGTTTGTGTGCCTTTCCTTTTTTTAGTGAATAGCGTTAAAGGTGGGGAGGCTGTGCCTCGTCTTTATCCCCCCCAGAGCTGAGTGTCAATAATTGACGAGTGGTATTTACAGTGAGGGACAGGGGTAAAGGAGGCGCGCTGGGGATGAGGAACAAGAATAAAAAATAAAAAGAGGAATGGAAGGAATCTTTTATACTGATGAATTGATGTCGTACAGTGTGTTTTTTTTTTTTTTTTTACCAAATCACTGGTGTATTTCCAGTGTTACCGGCCTTGGTTATAGTGGCTCAGTAGCTTCAGCTCACTGCTAAAAACCTGCCAACAGTGATTGTGTGATTACTGCCACAAGCAGCAGTTCAAATATTTTCTGTTTTGATCCAGTGATTAATTTGTAGTCACTGTTACTGAGTGGTTTATGGTGATTACTGACAAGAAATGAAAACACACACACATCTAAATGATTCAGCTACACATTTGTTGTGTGTGTGTGTGCGCATGTGCTGTCAGGTGTATCAGTAAAATGACAACGTCTCGGTCTTCAGTTTCTGACGCGTCATTTGTCTTCATCCTCCTGTTGGTGTCATCAAGTCCCAAATGTAAACAGAGCAGCACCTATTCTGAGTGCTTTATAACACACACACACACACACACACACACACACTGATACATATAGACGCATCCATGCACAACTTGTGGTCATACATATTTGCGTTTAACCATCAGCTTCTACAGCAAAGTTAAAGGGAGGAAGACAAGTTATTTTCCATCCGTCTCTTCCAGCCTGGGACTTAGCCGAGTTTGATAGGAACATCCTCTTCTCTTCTTCTACACACACACACACATACACACACACGTACACTTTGTGCTTGCTATCTCTCCCCGCGGACCGTAAATCTATTCACAACTCCAAACTCTGTGTAAAGTTGTGTGCTTCTGCTCGGTTGAGCTTTTAGTTGAAGGCTACCTTCTACGCAGGAAGCCGAGATTCGACCGTTTGTCTCTGTCTTCTCCCTGTTGAATATTTGCTTTGGTGTTTCAGTCTGAGCCAAAGCTTTTAAATTTTGATAAAAATATTTGACAAAGAAACATTTTTTTTTGTTCTCTGTAGCTTTGCTGAGTAAACAGCTATTTCTGGTTAATAATAGTTCACCTCTGAATAATAAAAGAAGACGAAGAAGAAGAGCTTGGATTGAAGAGCTTTCTTTGCCACGATGCACCCGGCCGTCTCTGTAGGAGATTAAATGTTTTGTCTGAACAATGCAGTTTGGCCTTGTACTTTTAATCCATAATGAGAAATGCGTTTGAATTAGAGTCATTTCGGTATTTTCCAGAATAAAAGTATTATCGTGATTACTTTGGCTTTGGAGACAAGTTATTCTGGACTCAGAAATGTCTCTGCAGCTCCTGAAGTCCCGGATCAGGTCTCTGCGAGTCTGATCTGGTCCTGAGTCGTCTAGTGTCGCCACCTGCAGGACAAGATGTGGAGCTGCAGTTCAAGCTAGCTGGTTAACTTTCAAATTAAAATACTTCCACGTAACAGCTGATAGATTAATGAATAAATAAGCAACAATCTGACTGGTTGTTAACACAGTTAGTAAACAGAAGAAGCATCATTGGGAGAAAAACAGAGGCAGAAACTTCCTGTCAGACCTTTCAGAATAAAATTGTGCGTGGGGGAAAAAAAGAATAGCTAATGTTTTTTTTATTTTTTTTTATCTTTTTTGTTTATAGTAAAAGCTTGAACTGTAGTCATGAAGATGAGCGATTAAATCATAATTAGACAATTTAAAAGACACAATGATTCAATTTTTTGATCCTTGTGTCAAAACTGTGGAAAATACAGCGAGTTAGAAAAAAGGATAGTTTCTTCTTTTCTCCAAAAATTCCCGCTCTGGATTTACATTGAAGTCAATGAAGTGGCTGAGAGCTACTCTTGTCGCTTAGAGGCAGATAATTCAAAAACTGTAAGTCCTATTGTTTAGTTAGACACATTGTGTGAAAGAGGAGAAGTGTGACTACCGCTCTGGAAAAAATCATATTTGTAGAGTGAAATTTGTGGCTTTGAGCAGCGTGTAAAGAAAAAATTTCAGGCAATTTTCTGAAAGCCTCTCCACTCTAACTGATGACATCACCACTCTAGCCTCAACATTCCGCGCAATACACACCCATTATAAACTCTGAATTTATCCAAAAATGATCGTGATCATTGAACAGCGATTGTTCAAAAACTATACATCCTATCAAAAAGTTGAACACCACACCGACAGACGGGACTTGTGTCTACATTTTAAAGTTTGAATGGTGTTTGTAGGTGAACGTATGCCAGAGCAGTAGATGTTTGAATAAAGACTTTTTTTTTTAGTTTTTCTACCTCGTTCCATTCATTTCAATGGGAAAATTTACGCATTTTTTTGCAAATTATTTTGCGAAAAAGTCGTATTCTGTAGAGAATAGCACAATGACTCTGTGTTTTGATATATAATTTGTCTGTATGTGCTTCAGGTTTTTTTTTTTTTTTTTTTAGCAGTCAGGAAAAGTTATACATAAGAATAAAAATAATAAGAAACACGTACAATAACAACAAAAAAGTGAATATCTGTGGTTTATGTGGAGTGTTTCATTATTTTATTTTTTTTTGATTTATTATTTTTTGGTCATCAGGTTTGCGTCTGTACAACAACCACCACCATAATCACACTCTGACCTTTGCTCTGTGTGATACAGCTCATATAAAACGCCACCTCTGCCCTTTATGCCCTGAAGGTTTCTGAGGTTTTATTTCATTAAAGCACATTCATTTTTAATGACGTTAATAAAGGTGCTCACCGATCCAGAGCCAGCGGATATAATCTTAGACCTATAGAAGAAGAAGTGACGTACATAAATAAATAATCGGATCAGTGTTGGATAAACATAGTCATCTTTTAAAATTGGAAAATCTTTCAAGACCACGACTTTGAAACTAGTTGGAGAGAAAATCTCTTTAATATGAAGCTTTTCATTTCATGAAAAGCTCCGCATCAAAAGAAATTTCAATCCATTAAGTGGGTAGTTAATGATACTCTTGTTACCTGTAATAGAAGGTTACCGTCGTGGAAAATCTCACATCTAAACGTTACATCATGTATTTGTCTCGGTGTCTTTGTAAGATCACAAGCAGTGAATGAAACCCTGTAAGCACTCAGCTCAGGGTTAATGAATTAATGAAACATCAGTTGCACGACTGCAGCTTGTCGCTTCAGTCTTGTGTTTCACTACAACGTGGATCTGTGCCACTTAATTTGGAACGGGAAGAAATTGCTTTATTTCTCTTTTTTTTTGTTGCTGTTTGATTGTTTTGGAGGAGAAACACTTGAACAAATGCCAAATCTGTTCCTGATTTCTGGAGCTGTAATGGAAATAGGAGCAGCAGCACATGATGGGAGATAGAAACAGCAGCGGCAGAAGCAATGACACGACTGTTGTTGATGCGACTGCAGCTGTTTGGTGTTTGTTGAAACAATTAGTTAAGTGACAGATTAACTGAAGGTAATCGACAGCAGTTTATATAATTGGTTCATTGTTTTTATCTGTCGGTTCACATCTGTTATGGGTAAAGCGAATTATCCCAGGTTTTCTTCATCCTGGTGATGTTTTCTAACGCCTCCCTCCTGGAGGATGAGATGTTTAATCTCTCCAGTTTGATCTGGATCTGCCGTGAGCTCTCTGACCAGTTGGACGTGCCTGGAAAACCTCAGGAGGCGTCTTGATTAGAGGCTGGAACCTGAACTCGTTCCTTTTGACATGAAGGATCAGCGGCTCTGCTCCCAGACGTCCTGTGGAGGAAAGTGATTTCCTTCACAAGCCGCTCGTGTCTCTAATCTCAGTCTTTCAGTCGCTAACTAAAGTTCACGACCAAAGGTGGAAGGTTGGAACGTTGATCGACTGATGTGTCAACAACACGATCGCCTGCTAACACGTCTGCCTCGTATCCGACCTCTCACTTCATCCCACCTGCTCGGTGAAAAAAGATGACTCCAACATAAAGACGAGTTCACTCATTCCTGTTTTTAGTCTTTAATGTTGGGGAATCTTCTACTTTTCCGTTTTATAGCAACGTTAAATAAGCATCTTTATATTTTGGATCAAAGGTTTGATGAATGTAGCAACATGTCAGTGTCTCCGTGGGCAAATTGTAATGGACATTTCTTGCTTTTTCAATTATTTTATTGACTAAACCATTGATGTGATTAATCAGTTTGTCAGTAAAAAGAAGTCGTCTATTAATTATTTACGTCATTTAACAAAAACAAACAAACAAAAAAAAACATTCTCTTGTTTCTTCCATCTGTCTGTTTCTTAGTTTATAACGACAAAGTTTCTTCAAATAATGACAAACTTTCACTTGGGTTACGTCCACACGTAGACAAATATTTTTAGAAATGCATATTTTTCCTCCTGCTTTTTTAAAAATAGCTTAATCCATGAGATTGTTTTCAAAAATATCTATTTAGCTAAAGGATGGGGATGAGGATTTGAGCTGCACAATTATAACCATCAAGCGTAACGACTAGCACAGCGTCATCCTCAGTGGTCTCAATGTGAACAAACGTCAAACACTATGACATGAATCTGAAACTCCACGTCCACATGTAGTCAGAGTTGGAGCCTGAAATTGGAAAAATCTCAGTTTTCAGTGAATGAGTGCAGGAAAAAAAAAAGGTATTTTTAAAAAATACCCGGTTACATGTGGACGTGGCCTTGAACCTAAAGATAAAGTGGTTAGATTTTCAAAGGTCAAAGTCACTGTGACTCAATAATTGGTAGAAGTGTGAACAGTTAACAGTGAACAGTAACATGAACTAGAGTCTATTTCACTACGAATACGAGTCAAACTCCCCTCAACAGATATGTTACGTTGGTTGAAGTAATATCCAGTTTGACCGTCTTTTGTTTTCACAACCAAATAGTTAACAATGAAATTAAATGGGGCAGTCAGCCAAACGCATCTAAATTGTCGTTTTTTAACCACTAATAAAGCTCAAAATATCACTTCACTTCAGCAGTAGCATGAATAGGGTCCCTACACATAAACTGAAGTACTGATAACTTAGTAAGTGAACCCAGAGTTTATTAAAAACACTGTTTTACAAGACTTACCCAACATCTGGCAGATTCATCATTTTCCTCGTCTCTTCACAGACACATTGACCTGTTGTTCAGGAAAATGATGAATCTGCTGATCTGAAACACCTGTTAAACAGAAGACAGTGTCTTTATCTGAAAACCTTCATATCAAATCTAATTCACACACCAATGAAGCACTTTGGGGTTCAGTATCTTGCCCAAGGACACCATGTGGACTGGAGGAACCAGGAATTAAACTACTAACCCATTTACTGGACGATCAGGTCCAGTCGACCTCCTGAACCACCCAGATATCTGGTGTTTTACTTGCTCACTCTTCACGGACACATCAGCCTGTTGTTGATGAAGGGTGTTTCAGATCAGCCAATTCATCATTTTACTGAACAATAGGCTGATGTGTCCATGAGGAAACAAGGAAAATGATGAATCTGCTGATGTGTAACATCCTTCATCACCAACCAGACGTTGGGTAAGTCTTGTAAAACAGTGTTTTTAATAAACTCTGGGTTCACTTACTAAGTTATCAGTACTTCAGTTTATGTGTAGGGACCCTATTCATGCTACTGCTGAAGTGAAGTGATATTTTGAGCTTTATTAGTGGTTAAAAAATGACAATTTAGATACGTTTGGCTGACTGCCCCATTTACTTTCATTGTTAACTATTTGGTTGTGAAAACAAAAGACGGTCAAACTGGATATTACTTCAACCAACGTAAAATATCTGTTGAGGGGAGTTTGACTTGTATTCATGCTGAAATAGACTCTGTGTTCATTTTATTCTGGACCTTTTCCTGCTTGTTCATAATGACACAATGTTGTTTCATGTTTTCGTAACCCATCACTACCACTAATTCACTTACCTCAGACAAAAAGAAAAGACAGACGAGCAGACAGCTCCCCCTCCTCTCATCCCTGACAGCCATTAAGGTGTCTGTTCTCCGTGCTTGTCACAGTGGCTGATGGGTAGTTACTTCCCTTGTCATCGTCACTCTTGTTTCCTTTCATGTCTTTTTTTTTTATTATTTCACATTTTCTGTTCTTTTCTTAAATGTAGTTCACGACAATGCACAGCTTGTACTTTCCAATATTGCTGCTTCTTGGAAGTACAGTTAGCAGTGACATCCCCAGGATTTATTTACTTAAGTGTGGACGTCCCTGTTTTTGTGTGTTAATGTGTGTGTGTGTGTGTGTGTGTACTATGGGTTTCTGTGTGTCGGAGATATGGCTTGCCCTCGCTTGTAAAGTGATTTGTCTTTCTCCTGTCTCTGCTGTGCGCTTCGGTAAAATGATTCTGTTAAACAAAATTGCCTGAAGATCTCTCTTACACACACACACACACACACACACACACACACACACACACACACTGCACGCACCCACAATGGCCATTATAAATTAGTCTGTCCCCAGAGTGCTGCTTTTTTTGCCTTTAACAGGTCTTGAAATAAAGAGGACAACATGTTCGTGGTGTCTTTGGTTGGTGTGTGTGTGTGTGTGTGTGTGTTGTCCCGCTGTTGTTCATTTTTTTTATTGTTTATGAAGATACTTTTTTCTTTTTTTTTTTTTTTTTTTTTTTTGCTCCCTTCCTCCCAATGTTCTCCTTTTCCACCGTGGTGACCCCCTCCTCTCTCTCTTTCCTCGCCTTATCTCTGAGAGAATATTAATCTTGTTGTTGTTTGTAGCGTGAAGCGGCTTAAAAATCTCTGAATCTTTAATCACTCGCCCCTGGGTTGACCACTGTAGTCAAACCTAGTGTAGCAGTAGCAGTCGCACACACTGTAATAGTTATCATTGCTCACTTATCTTGGCTCCCAGATATCTCTTGTTCTATTTTTGTTGCTCCAAAACTGCCTGTTGTATCAGTTGTTTAATACCCAGACAGATCTTTACTGTTATCTCTCATATCTAGTGGCTCAGCTTGAATTACAGTGTGTTTGTGTGTGTTTGTGTGTGTGTGTCATTGGCGTGATACAATGAAAGTCAAGTAGATAATTCTGACGCTGGGCATGAATCCATTCATCATCAGTTGGGATTCTGTGTTTTTGTTTGTGTATTTTTAATCAGTCATTAATTAATTAAGGACAACAGAGGCTTTTTTTTTTCACTTGATAATTAGTCCAGGAATCAATCATCTGCCTCTCTGACGTACACATTTGCTCTCTCATAAGCAAAATACTCTCAATTAACCTCACTCTGTCCCTCTCCCCTCTTCTTGGTCTTTTATCGCCACCGGAACCACAGAGGCTTAATGAAAAGAAGACGAAGACGAAGAGGAGAGCCAAAAGAGCGGGAGGTGGAAAAACTAGGAAGCTCTCCAGCTAATAAGACTGGCTTAACAAGAAACAAGTGCTGCTTGTTGTGCCCACTGTTGTGTGTAGCTTTTGTTGTAGCCTCTGTGTGAGTGTGTGTGTGTGTGCACAGGTACGTGCTTGTCTTTTATTCTTGCCCTTCACTACGGGTGATTGGCTAACAGTCGCCTCCAACCTGAAGTTGACAAAAATCAATATATCATCACCCTGGGGCCTCACACACACACACACACACACACACACACACACATATATATATATATATATATATATAAACACACACAACCACAGGGTCTGCAAGGCAAGAGGCAGAGCAAAACAAACACACAACCTACTTTAGTCGAGATCTGTTTTCTGTAATAGAAACTTCCCACAGAAACGAACCCAGACGGTGACGAACTGTGGCAAAGGTCACAAACATCAAACTCCTCCGAGATCTCAGGCTGTCCCTCTCTCTTCCTGTCTGTGTCTCTCCAGGATGCTACAGAGGGGAAATAAAAGAAAGAAAGTTACTGTGGAGGGAAATAGTGAAAGTGGATCAGACTGATCTTTAGCTCCATCGTGCGTCTGACGGCGTGAGCGGGTGGGGTGTGGGGGCTCTAAGAAAAAATCGACTGTTAATGTCACTAAATGGATTAAAGAGGGAGGAGGTGTGTGTGTGTGTGTGTGTGTGTGTGTGTGTGGCACAGACCCGACCAGAGCAGCTAAAGTGACTATTGACTGTGTGATAAGCACTGGTGAGTGTGTCTATCGACGGACACGTCTGTTGTCGTGTTGGTATCGATGATATTGTGCATGTGACACCGACCTCATCAGATCCTCTGATCACTGCGATTGATCGAACTGCGTCTCCGTCTGTCCCCAGGCCTCCTCCTCCTCCTCCTCCTCCTCCTCCTCCTCCTATCACCGATGCACTGATGAATGTTTGAAACTGTTGATATTTGTGATGTGTGAACTATTTTCTGATCATTTTCTCTCTCTCTGCACCAGATGGCGGTAGATGTGTTGGAAGGTCTTCTGGAGGAAGATGACGAAGTCGTCCAGGTAAATGATACGTTTTTTTTTTTTTTTTGTCTGTCTATTGTCTATATAATCTGGTTTTTGTTTTATGTCTCCAGATCTGAATGTCCCACGTTTCCAGTTTTTTATTTCAGCGAAAAACAATTTGTCTTTGCGTCGCGCTCGTCGACAGCTGGTTCTAGAAACAAATGACCAAATCAGAGCCTGTAGGTGGGATTAATGATCAGGAGGTCAACTTCCTACGTGCCGTGATGAGAAATCGCAGCCACAGCTGTGAGTCAGCTCACACCAATACACAGTTAACCTCCTATTTAACAAAAGATACCGCGTCTTCATCAGAGCTCCGTGGCTGATTGGACGAATGAAAACAAAACGCAACACAGCGCTCTGCCTTCCAACAAGATATCGATGAACACGAACGCAGTTTCCAGCTGAATGAATGAAAATGAAGCTAAAAATGGTGATTTCGTTGAATTATTGGCTGCTCTCTTCTGACTCATTAACAACTCGTGTTCCTCATTGATTGGTAAATCTACATCATTGATACAATATTTGTTGACATCACACAGAAGTCATGATTTAAATCCAATTTGATTCATTAAAAAAAGACTCAAACTAGACGTTGTGTTGTTGATCAGCTGTGATACTCAGAGTCTTTTAGAGTCGTAGCTCAGTTTTAGTGTAAAATAACTGGTCAGAGCTGGTGAGCAGGTATCTGACACGTTAACACGGGTCAATGTCCCGCTGCTACTTCTTCAGGTGCCTGGACAGGTTGGTCCTTGTTTCCTGACTCTTTTACCTCCTACTGCGTTTTGTTTGTTAGTAACATTAGCTTGGTTTATAACTAACTAACATTAGCTTGTTTTATGCTTAGTTAACATTAAGGTAACACATTAGTTTGTTTATTAGCTTGTTAAATTAGCTCATTTTACAACGTTTTACACATTAGCTTAACATTAGCTTGTTTTATTCAACTAACTAATATTAACGTTGTGTTATGACTAACATTAGCTTGGTTTAAAACTGGCTAACATTAGCTTTGTTTTGTAACTAACTAACATTAGCTTAGTTCATCACTAGCTGACTTTAGGACTTTAACAAAAAGTAGAATCTAATCTCATGCTAACATTAGCATTAAATGTTTAGAACTAGCTAACATTAACATTTTAATTTATTATTTGCTTACTTAAAATGTTAACATTAGCTTGTAGTGAGACTGTTTTAAGAAATGGTCTGATCCAACCTAGCATTATGGCCAAAAAGCATGATTCAACTTTATGCTAACATTAGCATTAAAGGTTTAGTTTGTCATGTGACCTGCCTGGCGCTAGGCTACTAGCATTGTTTTAGTGTTTATGAAGGAGCAGTAGGAGGTGGAGCTTGGACGGAAGTAGTGACGATATGGATCCATGTTTTCGCTTTAAATCAATTATATCTGATCGTTAATCGTTGAATTGACGTATTGATCTGGGTCCATGGGTCTACACTTCTACTCTTAATTATTATTATGCTTTAGCCGCTGCTGAGTGAGAACAAGGCGAATGTTTCATCACCTCAGTGGGAAACACAAAGTCTCAACCTGAGCACTTAGTTGCTTCTGCTGAGCTGCTGTTTGTGAGTGTGTGTGAAGTGTCTACACACCTACTGGTGTGTGTGTGTGTGTGCGCGCTCACATGCAGAGCACGACGGAGAACATCGACGGTTATTAGAGCTAAATGTCGGTATTTTGTGTGCTTTAGTCAGAACCGTGTGCTTCAAATCCTCACCGTCAGAGGCGGCAGAGGAAGTGGAGGTGCACCGCTGTGTCAAAATAGAAGAGCGGGGTAGTGACTGACTGTCTCTGCCTCCCCTCACTCTCTCTACTCTCTCCCCCTCAGGCTCTGCCTCCCCCACGCGCCCCTCAGCTGACAGATTGAGAGCAGCCATCAGGGGGCTGAACTTTTAAACTCGCTCCGGAGACTTGCAGCTGCGACGCTCGTTGCGATTGGGCCTGCAGCCAGTTCCTCGGCCCTAATGGTCAAAAAGTGATTTGTCAGATCACATCAGTTATTTAGCAAATAGAAATTTACTGACAGACTACGACAAACTCTACTCTCTTTTGTCTTATTCCCTCTCTTAAGATAAGTCGCCTCCGTCTACTTGCTTTTCTTGCGTATCTCAAAGTCTTAGCATCGCTTATATAACGTCGAAGCTGCACAAACAACCGAGCTAGTTCCTCGCAAATCTTCTTTCAAATCTTCTCCATTGATTCTTGATGCTTTTGTTCTTCCTTCAGCGGCACCATATGGGAACTAAGATGGTGCCGTGACTTTGAAAGCGACAATAGTTTCAGTAAAAATTGATTGACGGATGCTGCGTATATTTTATTATATTTTATTTTATTACGTGTGCTTCTGTCTGGGGGTCGGTTCTCTTGAAGTTTCTTAATTAGCTAAACTCTTTTAGTTTAATCTTTTAAGTCCACATGCACAAATATCTCACAGTGGACCATCTGTAAAAAGAGTTTCCCCAGCTTTTATTTTACGTTTTAAAGACACGCTTCACTTATTCTTTCTTTCTTTTTTTTTATTTATTTATCTTTTTTTTTTACTCATAAGGAAGTTTTTCAGATTTTATGTTTAAGTGGCCTAATTTCACTCTTTATACTCTGAATATTCACCAGAACATTTTTTTTTTCCAAGGTTTTTCCATTCACAGAAAATGTTTTAGTGATAAAAATGTCATAGTGTCAGTTCAGGAAAACGTTACTACATTTCTCCAGCTGCTGCTGTTGTTCTGATAAGTGTGGCTGCAGGCGGGGTGGGGGGTGGTGGTGGTGGTGGTGGGAGGATGAAGAGGGATGAGGAGGAGGAGGGTGTAGCTTCCCACTCAGCATACGGAGCATATGGTTGTGAATTCAGCGTGGCAAGCCTTGATGTGTTTGTTAGCTAAATGGTTGATTTGGCAGAGGTGCAGGTCCCCGCTGCCTCTGCCCTCGATGAATAATGAATAAAGCTAATATTCACATCTCAGGCGCTTGAAGAACAGTGGGAGGCTGATCTTTGGCCTCACATGAGAGGAACACGCACTCCTCCAAGTTCAGCCACAGTTGAATGTGATTGTGTTTAGAGGTGGAAGAGCAAACGTTGCACGGTGAACATGATTATGTTGAAAAAGGTGTGATTACTGAACAGGCTGATTTCAGTGTGTCTCAACAGACTAATGTACAGTTAGAAACATGCCTCCTCCTCACTCACTCTGTGTGTGTGTGTGTGTGTAACAGGATTATATAAACTTCTACAACTTGTTAAATGTTTTTATATAATATATTTATCTCAGGCGTCACGTGGTGCAGCCAGTGAGTGTAAATAAAGATGGCTGCTGCACCTCCTCGTCTCCCGCTGCACAAAAACAAAAATGTCCCAGATCCAAGCGCCTCCGTGTTCTGCATAATTAGACCCGACCAATCACTATCAGTCTCATCTGTCAATCATGATAGAATTTTCTAACATCAAATAACTAATTAAAACCCAACTGATCAGAAACACTTTGATGTTTTAGTTTTGGACAAAGCTCGTTTGTTGCGACTTATACTGCAGCCAGCCACCAGGGGGCGATTGATCATCACTGAGGTTATTATCATTATCAGTAATTTATTACTTTCTGCTGTGATGTAAAGTATTACCAGTATGTTTTCACTAATATTATACTTGTTACATGTTTCAATAACAACTGAAACGACTGTTACTTGTACATCACCTTGAGCTTTGACTGAGTTAATTCTATAATAATGTAGTTATTAGAAGACTTAAGACATCGATCAGTGAGTCTCAGTCTCTGTCGTGATCGTTGGCGACTTGTGTTTCCATGATGTGGAGTCTCAACAACTGGTCTGAGACCTGTAGTGTTCACACTACAAGACTTGTCAGTGATTGACTCCCGATCACACCGTGACGTCACCAAACTCTACGTCTGGTCACGTGAACTAGACAGGATGTAGCCGCTGCTTCTCACCGTGATTTACAGCCGTTTATTGTTGACGAGCACCGTGAAGACGCTGCCTCCGACACAGACTAAACCGCTAAACCGGCGTAAAAACGTCACCATGGCAACACGCTGGTTTTCACGGTGGAGCTGAAATCAGCGGCAGACCTCCCCGGTACCGGTAACATCTGGATCAGACGCGGGAGTTTGTAGAAAGTGAAAATGAAAGAAAAAGCGTTAAAACGTCAGACTTTTAAACGTGGTTGTGAGTGAATCAGTGAGACGGCAGCAGCATTTATCTCACATCCCTCCTCTGATTGGCTGTCGCTCTTTGTCAGTCTCTTCAGACTCCTCCAGTTTTCTAACATGACAGATCCAGTCCCGGTCTCAGACCAGGTCCCGACGGCCTCTGATGGAGTCGTTAGGGCTGTTCACACATTATGATCATTAACTGATGATTCACCAACCATCAGAGGACCAAGTCCACCAGACACCACCACTGAAAACTACATTATTAATTATTTTAGATTTAAATACGTAGTTATTTTGGTAAAGTAATGCAGCAGTAATGTAATGGATAATAATTTAGAGACGGTATAAACAATAATTAAACATTGAGAAGTAACTCATCCGTCACTATTTATTATCATTATATATGTAGCTGAACAGTTTCCACACAGATGAATATAAAGTAGAGTCTGTTGAATAAGATGATACTTGTGAAACTCTTCATGGACGTTTGAGGGTTTAACCTCTGATCCGTCATCAGAAGGTCGAATCTGTAAATGAAGATTGTGCAGATAATTTACTGATTAGAGACGAAGACGATAACTAGGATGTAAAAAAAAAAAGTGTCTTTTATCCATGTTCTCACAGTGTGATTGACAATATGATTCACAGCTGTTTAATTTTATTTTACACGTTACTTATAGACATTTAGTTTTAGTTTAAAAGTGTTGTTTTTTTTTTTAAATCATGAAAAATTAAATGATTCTGTCAATCATCAGATGTATTCAAGGTTATAAAAACACGGCTCTAAGAATAGTGATGCTTGACTGATTATTCATCTGGTTTTATAAAACAGGTTTGTGTTTAATTCCCTGGAGCGTGAGCTGTAGCGTTGAGGAGGTTACCGTGGTGATTTATCTCATTGGGGCAAAAATAAACTATCGGACCTGAAGAGAAATAAAAAAATAAGAAAAACGTTAGTTTTGTTCGTTTACTAATCTCACTTCCTGAGTCGGACACTGAGACACTTTGTTGCTTCTGTCGAGGCAGAAAATGTAATTATGAGAAATATTTTTGAAGAAGCCAAATTGAAATCATGTGTGGAATAAAAAATAAAATAAAAATTAGCAGCGTGATCAGGAGAATATTAAAAACTCTGCTCATCATTAGTGATGTGATTTAAAATTCAAAGATATTTGCCTGAAGGAAAAATTATTTTTCATTTTATTATATGTTTTTTTTTTTTTTTTTTTTTAATGTAGTAATTTATCTCTCCTATAAAAGATTTAAAGTGACAGTGTTTAAATTCATGAATTCATGGATACACATTTGCTTTTACATTAATGCAGCGCATGTAAATGAAATATAGAGCAGATGTCAGGATCGGATCAGGTTATTTTATGAGTGATGGACGTGTGTGTGTCAGTCAGTGTGTGTGTGTGTGTGTGTGTGTGTGTGTGTGTGTGTGTGTGTGTGTGTGTGTCAGTCAGTGCGTCATGTGTGAAACCTCTTTGTCAAAGTAGGATGTAGGATTTCATGCAGTCATGCTCTGTGAGGATTACAAATGTTTCGCTTGTCACTGTTCACTTACTGCAACAAAGAACAACTTCCTTTCTGTCTGAATCTCTCCTCCTCACCCCCTCCACCCCCTCCACCTCCCTAACCTGCCTCTCTGCGCCTCTGTGCCCCCTCAGGTGTGGTATCTCTCCGGTTGGGTGTGTTACCTGCAGCTGGAACAAGGGAAGGAGCAGCAACAACGAGAGGGAAGAGAAGTGACGGAGGAGGAGGCGGAGGAGAGGAAAGCCCTGACGGAGGCGTCCAGGTCGTATCTGACCAACGCCAAGAAGGTAAATCATCTCCTGACGACCTCATGAAGTCACTCAAACATTTTAAAACCAAACTGTCGAAAGAATCGTGGGTTAAACCGCAATGAAAAGAAACATCAGGGGCCTCATTTATAAACGTTGTGTGAGGGGAAACGGTGAAAGTGCGACGTCAGAAGGAAACGTGGAGCTGTAATTAGTCCAGTGATGGAAAATGAATAAAATACATCACATCACGTGAGACGACGTCTTTGAGGCGACTTTCATTGACAACGGGCTGTGTTTCATATCTCATATCATCATTCTTATATTAAATGTAACATTAAATGTATCAGAGACGGTTTAGAGACACAGCTCATTTCCTCTGCATCCTCCGTGTGTTTTTAATTTGCCATCGCAATTTCCACAATTCATCCTCATTCAAAACAAAAATAAAATAATATAAACTTAGGTTATATACTACTCTGGTCTGACCTTAACTTGTAGATAAAGTCCATTTGCTTCCTTCTGGACCAAAAACCTCAGTGACTTTGTTGTAAAATTGCTCTTTTATCTTCGTCAGATCAGCAAATTCCTTTTCTTTATGTTTATTCACGTCTGCGCCAAAGCTTGTTTCTCTATGATTAATATTAATTATGGGTGTTTCTCCATTTATAGTCAGTTGTGGGTGTGTTGTGACCTACTCACCACATCTGGAGCAGATTGTGATTTATAAAAGGAAATTACAAGCGGTTTTTATAAATGTGAATATTTTTTTTGCGTGTGCGCCACCATTTGATGTGAAACCTACACACAGTTTTATAAATGAGACCCCTGATGTGTTTGACTCGATGTGATGAACGCAGGTTAGAAATGTTTCATTTTTTTTATTCTTAAAAAGCTTGTTTTTATTTTAATTTTTACTACAAAAAGAAGCTGTAAAACGATCTGGGTTCAGGAGTTTGTTTGTTGCTAAAATGAATTAATTCTCTTGTAGCTCATATTTTTTTGAGGTTCTGAATAAAAATGTAGCTGCAGCACGTCCATGTTGTTGCTTTAACCCGTAACCCTCCATGTTTTCATAAGATGTTACTGTCAGAATTAAATCGTGAGTGTTGAAGGACTGATGTAACCCCGAGACTGACCTGGGAAATCATTAACAACAACATGTTTCTGGCTGAGTGAAAAGTGACGAGTGATGATGGGAAATAATCTGACATATTATGACGATAACACACTTTATAAAAAAAACATAGAAAACTTAATGTTGTGAACTTAAGAGACTTTAAACGCGTCCGACTTGACTTGACTTGCTCCCTGCAGCTCACGCTCACTGTCGGCTCAAAGGAAGTCGATGCTAAACGCATCTGTTGTTGTATCCTCATACAAGAGTCAGAAACTAGCTGCACTTTTATCATAAATAGATTAAATTGATTTCTTTGGGCATTTTATTCTTTGGTTGGATGATAAAGTGAAGAGACAGTAAATGGTCGACTCACTGCAGCCGTTTCTCTGCATCTCTCTGAGTAAATTCACATAATTTGATTTAATTTTTTCAATAATATTTGGAATATTTCAAACTTATTTAAGTAAAATGTGATTTGATATTTCTTCCGACTACACTTTAAAGAGATACGGTGTCAGATTGTCTGATCGAATAGTATAATTTAGCCCCGCCCACTTTTCTAATCAGGTTTCTTTCTACAGCAGTGATTATTTCAATGCTAACATCAGCTAGAAACTTTGACAACGAATACAAACTAACCTTGCGATGATCATCAGAACAAAACAGCAAGTGTGTCTTCTACTACCGAGTGACCTTGATGGGAAAATTACCCGGTGTCGTCACTTGTTGACGGCTCAACATGGCGACTTACACTGAGCTCACCAGTAAATATGTAAATATATAAATGACAAATTCAACACCTACCAGAACACTTTGATTTGTTGATGGAGGTAAAAATTACACAATGTGGCTTTAAACCCAAACTCGTGAACACTTAAAGTGACAGTCCGGAGTAATTTATTTCACCATGAATACGAGTCAAACTCCCCTCAACAGATATGTTACGTTGGTTGAAGTAATATCCAGTTTGACCGTCTTTTGTTTTCACAACCAAATAGTTAACAATGAAAGTAAATGGGGCAGTCAGCCAAACGTATCTAAATTGTCATTTTTTAACCACTAATAAAGCTCAAAATATCACTTCACTTCAGCAGTAGCATGAATAGGGTCCCTACACATAAACTGAAGTACTGATAACTTAGTAAGTGAACCCAGAGTTTATTAAAAACACTGTTTTACAAGACTTACCCAACGTCTGGTTTTATAACAACTGGTGATGAAGGTTGTTCCACATCAGCAGATTCATCATTTTTCTTGTCTCTTCACAGACACATCAGCCTGTTGTTCAGGAAAATGATCAGTTCAGTTTTAATCATTTCAGTTATTTGATGTTTTAAAAACGAGTAGAGACGTTTTATCACCACTCCACAGACAAGATGGCAGCGTTTGTCTCCACGAGGCTTCAGTTTTATTTTGTACAGTGGGAGGAAATGGAATTGCATCGTCCATCTTCATACACAGTCGCTGACTCCATCAGTGTGTGTGTGTGCTGCTAGTTTCATCCAGTAAATTGACACCAGAGATAAAACTCCCCAAGAGGCAGAGAAACGTTTCTTGTCAGAAAAAGATCCAAACGAAGCTTCTTTGTTGCCACAGAAATGTTGTTTTGTTCCGTCACAAAGACGTTTAAATATACACCGCTCTGTTTTCCATTTCTACCCCTCACACACACACACACATACGCGCACACACACACAGTGAGTGATGCGTCTCATTCATCCTGCCATTTTGTCAGGCAGCGATGCTTCTATGGAGCAGTGATTCATGTTAGTCTAAAATCCAATAGGCTTGTAAATCAGACAGCGCAGACTGAAGGATGTCAGGCTCCACCTCTGATTTCTTCTCTTTACTTTCCTCTCCTTTTCACCTCCTCACCCTCCCTCCCTCCACCTCCACCATGTTCCTCTACAGATGAGTAGGGGCAGCAGAGTGGCAATATATTTCTGTCTGTCTCTCCCTCTCCGACCAGCAGTGTAGTGACAGGTCTGTCTAACCAGCGTCCACTGGGAACGTCCACAACTGAGACAGGAGCGAGGTGGGCTTTAGAGCTGCCAAGACGGGAGAGTAAGGAAGAAAATGTGCAGAAGGCAAATAAGGCCACACTACACACATATAGATCTGAGCGGAGCTGCCGTCTCTGTGGTGCAAGTTAATAAAGAAAAGAAAACAGATTGGAAAAAAAAACACAGAAAACAGTGGAATTGGAGAAATGGCAGGTATTAAGCAGTTAGCTAGAAGAATTGGGGCGAAGCATCAGAGCATTACAAGTAAGCTGCATAGTTTGTTTGTGGAGTGAATGAAGCAACAGACTCGGGAGTAATGTGAGAAGTAAATGCACGAAGACCTTGAAAAGGTGGAGGTGGAAAATGTGAAAGAAAGAAAAATAAAAACCCGAGCGTGCGACGTGCCGAGCTTCGTCTCTCAAATCGTCGTTTGTACGAATGCGTTCACGGCCGCAGTCGAGAAGTCGCAGCGGAGATCCTCCCATGTTTATATCAGAGCTTTGTTTCTGAGCATCACTGTGAGTGTTAATTATTAACGATGAGTCAGTCTGCTAGTTAAAATGGGCTCCAACATGGAAATGAGGCCTCAAAGCCCAACGGCTTGTTTTGGCGCAAGTCCACTTCTCTGCATACTTTATGACTTTGCTCTGTGTGTGTGTGTGTGTGTGTGTGTGTGTGTGTGTGTGTGTGTGTGTGTGTTACTTTGAATGTGTGAGAGGTGTGAGACTGAGAGAGAAAGCAAGCAGCATCGCGTAGGCGCACCTTATGTGGATGCACATATTTAATTATGGTTGCGTGAGCCAGCTTGCATTTCTAATTATTTGTTAAAAAATGTCTTCATTATTCATCTGCTCTCTGATCAATACTCGTGCACGTTCTTTCACACTCACATGCGCGCACACACACACACACTGCTGCATTCAGCTGAGATGCTCTAAAAAGAAATGATGGCGAAGAATGGATGGGTTGAGAGGACAAGAGCGACGTGCAGGAGCAGGAGTGGGAGAATGAAAGAGGTGGCGGGGAGGGGAACAGATTGGATGTAGTGTGTGTGTGTGTGTGTGTGTGTGTGTGTGTGAGAGAGAGAGAGAGAACAGAGGGGAGGGGGGCATCTAGGAGGAGGGGGAAAGCGGGGGGCAGCTGGTGAATAGTGGCAAGGGTAAAATCAATAGTAAACCGGACATGAAATGGAATTTGAGTCCGTGCCAGAGAGGGTGCGATTGAGGAAGGATCTGCAGTGTTTGCACCGAGGACAGTGTTACACATTTGTGTGTGTGTGTGTGTGTGTGTGTGTGTGTGTGAACGTGCACGGAGGCAGCTCGGGCAAACGGAGGTCAAACGCTTTATTATTTGATGTGGCTGAAAGGGAATCTCATGAGCGCAGGTTGTGGGGTTGGTGTTGGTCTGAGCTGCACTTGTCATGTAATTTTAATGCTTCTTTCCTCAGTGAGGATGTCACAGGATGACTGGAGGTGGTTAAACTGTGTGTGTGTGTGTGTGTGTGTGTGTGTGTATCTTTGACTTCCAGCGACGTGTCCTGTTCACACTCAAGACTCTGAACTCAGACTGTCGCAGCCTTTGACAACGAACTGAAGAAGTGTGTGTTTGCGTGTTTGTGTTTGTGAGAAGTTTAAAAACAGAGAAGTGTGTTGACATGATTCATGTAATTATTTTTTCCTCTCACTAACGGAGAGATGTGCATCATGAAACGTCCTGTTCTTGTCTAAAAATAAGGCCGGCGGAGCAGGACTCGAGGTGTAGAGAGAAAGTTTGGAGAAAGGGCAGAATCTTGGTACTTTTCTGCTAAAACAGGTGTGTGTATATGTGTGTATTTGTGTGTGTGGAAGCATGAAGAGGTATCTATCTCCTTGACAGGTAGGTCATTTGGAGAGAGAGAGAACGAGTTTAAGGGAAAAGACGGAGAGAAGGAGAAGAAGGAGGAGGAGGGAGAGTGACGGCTTTAGGAAATAAACTGGGGGGAAAAAAAAGGTGAAAATGAAAAGAAGGAAGTTAAATCTGAGATGTGGAGGAAAAAAAGGTTGAACAATGATGGAGTGATTAAGCTTTCACCACATAATCAGCCGGTCTTTATCCTGTCAGGGAAAGGACTCTACCACAAAATGAATCTTTTCTTTTTCTTCTGTGAAAGGCTCATTAATGCTCAACGTTATTATTATTACTATTATTATTATTATTATTATTATTATTATTATTACACGCTGGACCTTCTTGTAAATGTGTCTGAAGACATTAACTGCAGATAAGAGGTTGGGAAATGAATTCAGGTGTTTTACCTCAGATTTTTTTTTTATGTTTGTACTTAATTGTGTGATTGTAGATGAATCTTCACTACATTCAGGCTTCAGGTTTAAAAGCTTTAACTGTTTCTGCTCCTGTTCATGTCCGGTTACCTGGAACTGAAGACGGCGACGACGACGACGACGTCTCGTTATCGTTATTATCAAAACCTTCAAACTCTCTGCACAGGTTTAGTCCGTCGCGTCGAATGCTGCCATGTTGATTTATTCCACTAATTGGTTTTCATTTAACAGGTGAACAGGCAGCAGTACAGGCCACCGCATTCAACAATACGCTCTGCAAACGGAGACGACAGTTTGACAAATGTTTTATTTATATCTGAATGTAAATATAGAAATAACTCAAATACATGAGGACACATTGTTTGTTGGTGGCAGCGGCAGTTTGTCCAGTTGTGAGAAACTGTAGAAGAGACCAGAGATGATTGTTACACTTTTTGTTTCAGCCACTTCAACTTCTCCAACTAAATCACACAATTAATTATTTGACGTCAAAGACAAAGTGTCAAAATATTCGTCTATATAAGTTTATGTGACGTGTGTCGACAATAAAACATCTTCCTGTTGTTTATTAAGAACAAAAACACGTCATCACTGATGATTAATGAAGATCAGTGTCAGAAGAAGTTTATTAAACAACATATTGTGATAAAACCTATAAATGATAAACACATGTGAATGAAAACAAACATGATTCACATCAACAAGACAAAGAAGATGTTTGACACTTAAAGTGATGATCTGGATTAATATGAACCAGAGTCTATTTCACCAAACGTATCTAAACAGTCATTTTTTAACCACTAATAAAGCTCAAAATAACATTTATGGTGATGAAGGGTGTTTCAGATCAACAGTTGTTATAAAACCAGACGTTGGGTAAGTCTTGTAAAACAGTGTTTTTAATAAACTCTGGGTTCACTTACTAAGTTATCAGTACTTCAGTTTATGTGTAGGGACCCTATTCATGCTACTGCTGAAGTGAAGTGATATTTTGAGCTTTATTAGTGGTTAAAAAATGACAATTTAGATACGTTTGGCTGACTGCCCCATTTACTTTCATTGTTAACTATTTGGTTGTGAAAACAAAAGACGGTCAAACTGGATATTACTTCAACCAAATATATAAAATATCTGTTGAGGGGAGTTTGACTCGTATTCATGGTGAAATAGACTCTGGTTCATGTTGCTCTGGATGTCACTTTAAAGAAACAACAAACATTAACACTGTTTATCTTCAGTGATAAAACATGAACTGCAGTGTGTTAATGTCAGTCATAGTTTAGCAGCTGTACCAGCACCATGGTTAAAATTAACATCAATGAAACAACCTCTTTAATCTGATACAAGTGACCTCATTCAAACGTCAACAGTTACACACGTCTTCACACAGACATGTAAATTGAAACTGATCACGTGACTCCATGTTTCATCCCTGATTGGTCAACGTGATGCTGGTCTCCTCTGTCTATAGACGTAGCCTCTTCAGGGTGAAGCAGCAGCTGGAAAACAACAGTGAGCAGACGAGTGTGTGTGTTATTATTGGCGGTGGTCAGGTGCGCCTTGAGCCGTGACTCAGGCCTTGAAAGTACAGCAAAGTGGACCATGAAAAAGTTATAGGATTACACACATCATCCTCCCTCCTCCTCCTCCTCTGTCTGTGAGCAGCTCTCTGAGCCGTGAAAGTGAGAAGAAAAAACACAGCGTCCGTTGTAAATGAGAAAAACAAAACACACAACGCTGAGCTCAGCAGGGTCCGATGCTGAATGTTTTAAAGAATAGATACCACGTTGTTTATTTACCTGAAAGTATCACGATGAATGATGACATCCACGTCCAGACACACTGCTGCTTTCCACAGCTAGTTAATATCAGCGCATGTGTGTTTTGTATCAGTAACCGTCTGGATCTGGATCGACGTCATTGGTGTTTACACTCACGTGCGCCGAATTCTGCAGGTTATTTCTCTGGTGTGACTCGTATATGAAATGACGGTCACCGCCTCTTACCCAAGGCTGTAATGTGCAATTATTCTGGGTATTGAGCCGAGCCCCATTGTAAAGCAAACCCAACTTTTATTCTGAGTGTTCGTTGTGGATAAACATCTCCAGGCATTTCAGAGTGACACCAGCAGAATGAAAATCACTCTGGTATTGTTTTTTTGTGCATGTGTGTTTGTGTTCGTGACTTTGCCCGTCTATGTGTGTGTGTGTGTGTGTGTGTGTGTGTGTGTGTTGCTCTAAGAAGCCTGAGAGGGTCATCTCTTCCACCTCTCTGTATCAGACTCTGAGCCTGAACCTGGGTCACGCTCCAGCCTTCCCTGGAGTCCAACCTGCAGAGACGGCATCCACTTAAATATACACACACACACACACACACACACACACACACACACACACATTCTTACATTCTAAATGAGTTCCCATGGGACTGCGTGTCTCCTGTCAGGACCTGCTGTTGCTTAGAGACTGGTCCTGGGGCAAAGCAGTCACACACACTCTTCTTCACTCTCCTGGCCTCGTTACACTTTTAGTAAGAATGATGGTACTCAGCTGCTTATTGTCCCTGAGCTCGAGTCGACATGTTTGTGTGTGTGTGTGTGTGTGTGTGTGTTTAAGCATTTAAATAGAATAAATAGAATAATATTCCTCGATCGTTTCTCTCTCTCTCTTTTTTTTTTTTTTTTTTTTATTCTGTCTAGTTTTGTTTCTGGAAAGAAAAGCAGAAATATAAACGGTCGTATCAACACCACCCTCCTCCTCCTCCTCCTCCTCCTCCTCCTCCTCCTCCTCCTCTTCTTTCTGTACATGCACATACAGAAACAGTGTTAACGCTTGCAGCCTTTAATGGCAGTGCCAGTAGTTTTATCACCAGCTCCACTTTGAGTTCAGTAATTACACACAAGCAGAGTATTTTACAGAGATAAATCTGCTGGCTACTACTTTGAGAATGGGACGTTTTTTTATCTTCTTTTTTTCACGGCATATTTCACCGAGATAACAGCTTTGATTACGTTTGTGTGTGTGTACGTGCGCGTGTGTTCGCCACATCACCATATGTGCTGCAGGGATAGATTTTGTCTGCGTGTGTGTATGTATATATAAATGTGTGTGTGTGTGTGTTGCAGCAGTGAGAGGAAGATAAATCTTTTTTGTCTCCTGCGTGGATGAACGGTGTATCAAATGTGCTGATTTGCCAAATGAAAGACAAAAAGTGTTTACCAGCGTTTTGCGGGCCGTGACTGCCGCGCTGACACGACGCAGCTGCTGCCGGATATTTCAACACTTAAAGCTTCACATTTACTTCCCCTCAACTCATATCTCATCTCTCAGTCGGGATGTTCGCTGTTTGATTTGATATGAAAATACACGTTTCACTTTCTCGTCTGTGCCCCTCAAGTCAGGAAACATGTAAAGTATGAGGACGTTGGTGCAAACAACATTTTCACAAGTTCAAAAATAACCTTGTCCACTTAACAAACGCGCTCATGTATTTATGCAGCTTTATCTTCAGGCACTTTTCTGATATTTGATCGAGAACGGTGAAAGTGTAAGTGCGCCACCGAGAGATGATGTTCCAGATGTTATGTGTTGAATTTTTCAGGGCCACAGGTTCAGCACTAAAAATAAAACCACCTGGAAAAAAACGTCAGAGTGTTTGAAATCAACTACAACAGTGTATCATGAAGAGACTCCACCAGGTGGAGGATGTCAGACACCAAATTAAAACAAACTGCATCCTTTCATGTTAATGATAATGGAATGAATTTATTAGTACGAGTCAGTTCCTCTAAGATTTTAGGCCTTTTTCACATTAGTTCACACCAGTCGACTTCACCATCGATCAGTGAGTCTCAGTCTCTGTCGTGATCGTTGGCGACTTGTGTTTCCATGATGTGGAGTCTCAACAACTGGTCTGAGACCTGTAGTGTTCACACTACAAGACTTGTCAGTGATTGACTCCCGATCACACCGTGACGTCACCAAACTCTACGTCTGGTCACGTGAACTAGACAGGATGTAGCCGCTGCTTCTCACCGTGATTTACAGCCGTTTATTGTTGACGAGCACCGGTGAAGACGCTGCCTCCGACACAGACTAAACCGCTAAACCGGCGTGTAAACATCACCATGGCAACACGCTGGTTTTTCCGCGGATGGAGCTGAAATCAGCAGCAGACCTCCCGGTACCGGGTAACATCTGGATCAGACCGGGAGTTTGTAGAAAGTGAAAATGAAAGAAAAAGCGTTAAAACGTCAGACTTTTAAACGTGGTTGTGAGTGAATCAGTGAGACGGCAGCAGCATTTATCTCACATCCCTCCTCTGATTGGCTGTCGCTCTTTGTCAGTCTCTTCAGACTCCTCCAGTTTTCTAACATGACAGATCCAGTCCCGGTCTCAGACCAGGTCCCGACGGCCTCTGATGGAGTTGTTAGGGCTGTTCACACATTATGATCATTAACTGATGATTCACCAACCATCAGAGGACCAAGTCCACCAGACACCACCACTGGAGATCACTGGTGGAGTCGACTGGTGTCAACTAAGATTCATTTATCTGATTTTGCAGCAGCTTTTCTAAAAAAAAAAAAAATTGTGTTAAAAGTTGTGGTATTTTTAGACGTTTTGTTGCAATAAATTGGCAGGATCAAGTCAAAGTTGTGTCGGATCTGACGACCTCCCTGTGTTTCTAACATTCTCCGTGTGCTGACGTACGGATAAATGTTTCACGTGAGACGATGACGACTGGTTAAAATTACAGGGTTGCTCATATTTCACAGTGGTTTGTTGAATTTGTGTTAATAGTTGAGCAGTTACCTTTGTCTTCTCTCATCCTTTTCTTTTCGTCCTCAGTTGTACACAAAGCTGCGCTGCGACGACCCTCAGATGTTGGAGCACGTGGAGCAGCTGCTGTCTGAGCTGGGAGGAGACATGGAGGCGGAGGAGGGAGAAGCAGCTTTGGACGAAGACTTCGAACCCTGTAGTGATGAAGAAGAGGATGATGATGCTGACGCACCGATGGAGCACTGACCACCTCCTCTTTAGTGATTTTTTTCTTCTCCGTGTCCTCATTTCGACTCCTCAGTCATACTTCTTGTTCTCATACGCTCTTAAGTGCCTTTTTTACCAGATTGTCCTTTCACACCCATTTATCAAAGCTCAAATTTGAATTCGAGAGAGATTCACAAAAACAGTGGCATTAAAAGCTGCAGTCTACTCAATCTCTTTCTCTCAGTTGTTTAGTGCTTTTGGTGAAATAAGTGCATACTTGAGTAATGCTTCCCTTAATCACCTTGACAGAATGATGCTGATGAAAGAAATTAGTTTTAGAGCTGTAGGTCTCGCCTTCAGCGAAAAGCAAAAACACCTCTGAATGCTTCTTACCTTATACGCCCACGTGTGGTGATAACACACACACACACACACACACGGACAAACAAAAAGACACATTAATTAATTCAGCTCTTCCTCAAGCGGCGGCAGCATCGTTGTTCTTCTCTCTGCTGCGTCTCCCAACAAACATTTAACTCCTTTATAGTCCAAGTTTATATGCGACGCTCCAGTTTTTATGTTATTCGCTTTATTCTCCTGCTTTTTGTTAACTCGTTGGATTCAACAAGACGAGACACAATAGAGAGAATCTGACATTAACTCACACAGCGTGTGTTTCTCTCTGTGCTGTTCAAAGTGACTGACTCAGAGACGAGAGACCGGCAACTGAGCTTTGTTTTCTTTTGGTTTTTGTTTTTTTGGAGCCTTTTAAAAATTCTCAGCCTGGGTTATGTTCACGTAATGGCACAGCAAAAAAAATAATGGGCCAGTGTGGTTTTAGGAAGGTGGAGGAGGAGGAGAGCAGCTCCGGCTGCTGCTGAACTGACGAGATTATGACGTCGGGAAAATATATTTTGGAACCGACAGTCGGAGACGTCAGACTCAACATTTTGAAGAGCTACATTGTGCTAATATTGAATATTTCTCTACGTTACATCTTCACAAATACACAATTTAATCAGCATCACGAAGAGTTTGTCTCTTTTTGTTTCTCTCTCTGGAGTTTTATTCTTCTTTATTCTTGTTTAAAGTTGTTTTGTTTTGTTTTTTATTCCCTGATGTGTTTGGTTAAAAACGGACTGATACTTTCTGTGAAACAGTATTTCTTCATGCACCTTTGCCTGTTACAAAACACACACACACACATATGCAGCAAAAATCCACGGCCTCTTTGAAGAATTTCATAAGCGGTAAATGGGAACCTTATCTGAGATGGTGCGGCTGATATCGGTGCGGCTGTGAGCTGAGGAGGGTGTTTGGGGAAACACGGGAGATACCGGAGCGATTGTACACGACTGTCTGGGAAAAAAAAAAGAAAAGTTACACATGATACCGTGTGTGTGTGTGTGTGTGTGTGTGTAGTTTATTTTATCGTAGCTTAATGTGACATGATGTGCTGTTATTTGTGAACTGGGCCTCGTTCAGAAATATTCATGTCTGTGATGTTTAGTGTATGATAATGTACCAGGAGCAGCAGAAGCCTTGAGGAGCCGATACCTGGAGCGATGCTGTCATCCAGCATTTGGCTTCATAATTAAAATGGGCTGTAGTGTGTGTGTGTGTGTGTGGGGCTCATCTGCAGCACTCGTGTGATTAATGACTCGGGGGGTGAGTGAGCATCAGCAGTCAGACCTCTCTGGTTATTCTGAGCTGACCCAGCGTGAGCCGAGCTGTAGTGGACACGAAGCCTCAGGTGATCACCGAAAATCCTTGGCCATTCTCTCACCTGTACGTCAGCCTCGGCGCCGCAGGAATATTTTCACTTGCTGTGTTATACAGAGGGGGAGGTGGGGGTTGTGGGAGGGTGAATGCAGTTTCTATACAAGGACACACATTCAATCACTGGAAAAAGAAAAAAAAAAGGACGCTCGCTGTTTGCTCGTATTCTCATCTCGCTCTGTGCTGAAAATCGCTTTCTGAAAGGTCACAATGTTTCTGTGAGTGGCCTCAAAACACAGCAATCCTCACAACTCGTGTTCATATATCACCCTTCCACAGATCTATATCTCTCAAATTAACATTTACATATAAAACCAAAGAGGGAAATAAAACCATTGTATGCAGAGTTAATGCCCGCGGTGCATTCACACGTTAAGCAGATTTGTCTCTTTCACCTGTGTGTCGAGCTATCTTTGGAGACCCCAGCAGCATGTGTGCAGTCTCCAGGGAAACCTGCCCATAATTAGTCTGCGTGTGTGTGTACACACACGTGTGTGTGTGTTTTTTTTAATAATCGACGGTAATGAGATGAGTGAAGGGGAGAATAATCCTGGATTAACAGCTTAAAAAATGCACATGTCGTAATAACAACATCCTGATTGGGACTTAATCACCAAATACAGTCACACACACATTTACACAGCAACCGCTGATTGTCTGTGCATCAGATGAATGAGCGACGTGTGTATGTGTGTGTGTGTGTGTGTATCGTTGACTTAATTAGAGAGTTAAGCGGGGTCGCTCCTCTGAAAGGATTAAGAAGGAAATTATCAGAAACTGGAGACTTAAAACTGAAACCAGTTAAACAGAAAAAAGAGTCAAGAGGCATTTCTGCTGTTTACACACACACGCGTTTTATTTTTTAGCATTTTCATTTGTGTAAATTGTCTCTCTTGAAGTCACGCTCCAGCTCTGAAAATTTAGCTTCAAGTAAATTGTGTGAAACGTCAGATGGAGCTGGAGGTTAAGGCCTCGTGTGTTTGTGTTTTGAGGGTTTTTTTTTTTTTTTTTTTTTATGGATAATCAGCTCGACTAAGTGAGAAAATAGAAGGTGACAGAAAACGAAGGCGACAGGAGACGAAGAGAAACCAGACCAAGGACGAAATCGACCTGCGTCCAACGGACGTTTGTCGTCCTGTCGTTCATTCACGTCACTTTTCTTTACAACGTCGCCACATTCAAACTATGAATTAACAACATAAAGGAGCAGAGCGCCGATGGTTATCTGACCGCAGGGTTTCCTTGACAGCCGCCGTGAGGAGCCATGAATCAGGTGACCTTCAGTGCTGCTGCTGCTGCTGCTGCTGCTGGATTTCCTGCATTAATAGATGCAGCTCTGCAGCAGATGGATGTTGATGTAAAGGGTTAAAACTCCTCTTAATATGATCATTAAAAGCTGATATGAGGAAAATGTGTGTTTCTGAAAGAAAAAATCAATAGCTGCAGAAGGTCAGCGTCAATTATACGACGGCTTTGATTGTTTTAAATGAAATGTTTGTGGAGGGAAACTGAGCTGCTGCTGACGATGATGATGATGATGATTTTTCCTCCTGCAGAAACTCGTTATATCTCATAATTAACTCGGAGAAAAAGTCATCTCCAGTATTGATCTGAGTTTTCATTTATTTTTGGTCAAACAGGCTTTTTTAGATGATCCTACTGCTTTTATTGTCTGACGATTGAATAAAGTGTTGATGCATCACTGCATGCATGCAGTGTGTGTGTGTGTGTGTGTGTGTGTGTGTGTGTGTGTGTGTGTGTGTTGTTTTGTTTTATGTGTGTGTGCATAGTAATCTTTGGTGGCAACATCTGTCTCTCAGAGATAACATAACCAGAGAATTAGGCATGCTGTCTCACGACACAGCATCACATCTCACTATTACAGCCCCTTAAATTACACCCTGTTACACCTCTGTGTGTGTGTGTGTTGGTGTGTGTGTCGGTGTGTGTGTGTCGGTGTCGTGTCCTTGGGCAACTGTGCCAACTTTTAAGAGCATCACTACTTCGTTTTATCCTTAAATCCATCGTATACAACAGAATATCACATAATTATTTGTGTATAAAACAAGTTCCTACAGAGACGCAGAAGTTTCCGGAGCCTAAAGTCAGTGAACAGAATAAAACAAAAACAACACCAGGCTGTTATTTATTTATTTATTTTTCCTCTCTCTATAGGATAAAGGAGCTTCTCGGGCTTTGAATTAATAAACAGTGATATATCTTTTTGATGTAAAAGCTCTAAACAGCTCGTAGCCACTTTACTTTCCATATATCTGCACCTGCAGCGGCTGCGTCGCCTCCTGAAGCGTCAGCGGTGACGGATTAGTCTTTAAACTGCCCCTTTATGAGAGTTCAACTGTTAACAAAGTGATGCATCAGCACAAAAACGCAGGGTACAGTGTGATTTAAATGATGTCACCTTTAACAGGTTTGTGACTCTTTTTTTATTTGAAGTTGATTATTTTTTAAATTTTTTTCATCACGGACGAGAATCTGAAGCAAACGACTTCCAGTTCCAGACGTTCATTTGTTTAATGATGCCGATCTTTTTCCATCATGGCGGCCATGTTTGCCTCCAACGTAAAGATCCGCGGCTGAATCTTGATTCCTGAACCTTCACAGACTCGACAGGCACCAGCTGGCGAGTGACTGAGCGGCACAGACAGTTTGGGTTCATACAAATGAATCCGTCACAACACTGATCCGTCCGTTTTAGATACTTATCTGGTGTTCACATGCAGCAGCTGTGGCTCTTCCAGCTCCTTCTGGAGGATCCTGAGGTGTTTCAGGACCAGATGACACGTAGTCGATGCTGAAGTTTCCTCAGGATGAGAAAAACCATCACCAAACCCCTCATCCTTTGAAATAAAGTGTTTACCATCACACGTCATCAGAGGTCGTCGCTAGCTGCTACGTAGGATGATGAGACAAGTCTCCATGGCGACCGAATGACAATAAATGAACAAAGATGGCGTCTACAGACTCGTTTAATGTCCGTCAAGTTGGTGACGGATTAAAAACTGACAAGATGTTCGTTTAAGTTAAATGTTAGTTTAATGATTAAATCGTTAACTTTTCCAACATCTGCATCCTTGTCCTGGTGCATGCTGGGAAATTTCTCACACCTCCTTCGTTTGAAGTGTGGTCCTGGGATAGCTTCGTCCTAAACAGTTAAATAAACCTGTAAAACAGAGGAGGATTGACCTTTTATATATATATATATATATATATATATATATAAAAACACATATTTTCTTAACGCATTTTGTCCTTTCAACCACAGGTAAACAACATTTTCAGTCACTGAAACCTTTTTTTTGCTTGTTTGCACTTGCTAACAATTGATTAACTACTCGGAGGAGCGAAGGAGAAGGAGAAACTTGTGTATTTTGTAGTTGTAGCCGCTCAACCGTCTCATATTTGCTCACACAGCTTGAAATTCAGCAGGACGACTCTGTTGTGTCCACTTGTGCACCATGATCCTCAGTCGGCCTCGTTTCGTTGGTTATACTCAAGATTCTTTTATAATTTTGTCTTTTTTTTTCCCTCCATGGTCCTGATTGGCTGCCATGATTATACACAGAGTTTGACAGTGTATTCATCCTACTTTGTGTGTATGTATAAAGATATTTTTTAAAGCAATTTCATGTGGACAGAGTAATTGTCTAAAACGGAGGAAGAAGAAGAAGAATATACGTGTTTAACCCTTGAACACTAATGTTCCTTTTTGTATCACAATCACAGGAATATTATATAAAAATACTTCTCATCAAAATATAATAAAGTACAATGATCCATGACAAACTGAAGTAGTCTTCTTTTATTTCCAGCTGTACAACATCTCACGAAACGGTCTCATGGTGGGACGAATGAAAAGGCTCTAAACTATTACAGACGTGAGCTTGTTTGTTCACTTCATGTATAAACTATGTTCACTATGTTCTTACTTCTGTTTTGTGAATGTCAACAGGATAGTTTTGTCTCAACATCTTCTTCTTCTTCTTCTCCTTTTTAATGGTGAATTGTCACTGGACAGAATGTTAAAGATGCAATTGGCAACATTTTTTTGTCAAATTGTCTAGAACATATTACCATATTGGGCAGCACGAGTGTTAGCGCTGTTGCCTCACAACAAGAAGGTGCATGTTCTCTGTTGTCTGTGTGGGTTTCCTCCGGGAGCTCCGGTTTCCTCCCACCGCTAAAAACAGTCCAAGGTGGACCCGTATGGAGCTGGGAGAGGCTCCAGTCTCTCCCCGACCCCAAATGCAGGATAAAGGGTTAGAAGATGGATGGACTCCTCTTTTTCAAGACCCATTTCTGGAAAAATTAGCTGTACTAGTGAGCATGCAGGTATTTTCTGTTTTTCTTGTTTTTATCATTATTTGTTTTTGATTTTTGCCTTTAATGACAGAGACATTAAAGACACAGAGCACATGGAGAAAAGCTTGTCTGGGTCGGGACTTAAATATATGTCGCTGACAATTATCACCTAATTTTGAAACTATGACGTCGCCACAGTCTGGTCAACGTCTAGAAACACTGTCTCCTCTGATGTTTGTTAACTTCTCAACGTTTGAGTCGTTTTCTAGTGAGTCTCTGTGTCGCTGTCGCATCTCTGCAGGTCTCTGGTGTGAGAGAAGAAGAAGAAGAAGAAGCTGTGACTCATTTGACGCCACCTGTTGGTTTAGACCCCAAGACGACCTGATTTTTTCAGACTTTTTTCTAGAGAAAACAAACCGTCTTACTTTAGGTTTAATACGGTATTTTCTCAAAGAAGTACATGAAAAGGACATGGAGAGGCTATTTAGGAAAAAGTATTGTGTATAATCGTGCTCCCTTTGCTGTTCCACCAATCAGGTTAGGAGGAATAGCTGCCTGTCGGTCACAGCTCGTGCACAAGCTGCTGACGCTTAAAACCCAGCGGCAGAAGCGTATCAATAAATATTGAAGTGAACAAAGCAAAAGATCACAGGGTGTCATATATAATGACCAGTAGCCGGATTCATACTGTCGGGCCAAAGCCAAGCTAACCGAGGCTAACTGCTTTCACGCCGTCTGGAGCCGGTGCTAACTGCTGCCACCTCGGGGCAACTAGCTCCAGATTTCTGGTGCCACCAAAACGTTGGGCCGCTCGGGGCCAGAGGTGGCGTCAACGTTAAGGTGGAGTCAACCCGTTGCTGTAGATGTGGAGACACAGTTCATGATGATGTTCATGCTCTGGGTTTGTCAGGAACGTAACGCATCACGACAGAGAGAGTTGCCCTCCAAATCCAAGAAAAACATAGGAAACTGTGGACGCAGTACAAGCTATGCTAGCAGCAGTTAGCAAGCTAACGTCTTCCAGCAGACCCATGTAGATCTGGTACAACTAGAATTAAAAACAGCGACAGAATTGATTGTTAACTTGCCACTAGTCGTTTGTTTTTGCTTGAACTTCCCATCATGTTTGAAAATGTTCAGTGTTGGTGACGTTTTCACAAACAGGGGCTGGTTGAAGGTTGATCCAGAGGCTACTGGCTTGATGATCTGAACAGGGGCTATGGGGCCAGAAGACCTGGGACACCAGCACCTATGTGGCAAATGAAACACAGCTGAAGCTTGTGGCCCCCCAAAATTAATTAACACGAAACACAACATTAAAAATAAACGGATGTTTCCTTTCTTTTAGTTTATTGGGCACTACCTGGTATAGAGGGGGGTGGTTTGGGAGACGGTTTTGGAGCTTAACAGAGGTTGTGATGTGGTGATTACACCGCTGCCACCACCGAATGTGAGGGTGAGAAGTGTCCGTCGTTCCTCGTCGTCATCAGGTGGAAATGACCTAAGGTTTAGTTAGAGTCTAGAGTTAAAAACACCAGCTACATCAGGACGTAGTCTTGTTAATGTAATGTTTCACCTTCGGGCTCAGCTCCGTCTTTTACCACAAAGTCTTCTCAATTAATTCTGCTTGTTTACGTCTTTATAATGTTTCCTGTTGTGTTCAGCTTTTTATAAACCACTGAATTAAATGTCTGAACTTTATTTCAGGTGGTAGAGGGAGAGTCTTAACGTCTTAAAGTCTTTTTTTTTCTAACTGTTGAGCGTTGCCGAGCGTCTGAATCGTGTCCACATCTTCTCTTTCAGCAGGAAGATGTTTAAATTGCAGTGGAACAGGCCAACGTTGTGTCACACTCTGCTACGACTGAAGAAAGCTTTTAATGAACGTCAGAGCCAGAGAGGAAGGAAAAAAAAAGACAGGACATTTTTTCCTTCCTTTTCTCTCTGTTTAATAATAACACAGTGAAGCACAAAGTGGCTGTGAGAAGAAGAAGAAGAAGAAGAAGAAGAAGTAACGGTGCCTTTTCTTTTTCCTTCTGCAGCAGCTGCAGGGAGTTGAACACTAAACTGACCTCCTGAATTAAAAAAATATGAATAAATGAATTCAAAAAAACAAAAAAACAAAAAGAAAATTGTCCAATCAGGCTAAAGTCGTGCTTCACATCCCGACCCCTTTAGTTCGTTCTCAGCCAGGTTGAAATTGGCACAACGACGACATTGACTGTAAAAACAGACCCTCAGTTCATTGTCTATGGGATGTTGTGTGCAACAACGCTACCTCTCTGTTAAAGATAAATTAATTATAATGCAAAATGATAATTAATAAAAATCGATTACTAATAAGGAGCCAAAGTCACGCCCCTTCAGGTCGACCCACTGGGTCCTTAGATCGAAAAAAATGACATTGCAGTGAACGGAGACGTGAAAATTATTTTCTGATCCACTTTAACTTCCTTGGATCACACATACAGTATGTTGTATGTTAATTTAAATGAAACTATCAGTGAGTCAAGACTATGTTTGTGGTGTAATTGTTGATTTATCTGCTTCTGAAAACACGTAACTGGTTCGACTACAAACCAACCAGTCTGGTAGGTGACGTCACGTCACAGTTTCTTTCCCCATCTCTTCCCAGCTGAAGAGAGAACGAGGAGCAGGTGATAAAACTGACCAGGTCAGATATTTTCCTAGATTAGCGTAGCTGCTGTTAAGCTAACGTTAGCGTCAGAGTTTTACGGTGATGTAAATGTAGCCAGACCTAGTTGCTAGTTCTTAATTTTTACGATCAGAGGACCCATGGTGGATGGATGTGACTTATGCTGCCCATACTGTGATGTGCCTTGTATATATTATGTCAGATTTATTGAAAATTAGTTGTATTTGATTCATTTATTTTTGTGTAAACTTCCTGATATTGGGGCTAATTGATCACTAATTGATTCTCTCATTGGCTCCGTCCAATTCCTATTTATCGATTGTGATTGGTTCTCGACACCTGTCAATCAAAACACATCACGCCGGGTTCAAGTTCATTCTGTTTCGTTTGTTTTTACAAACAAAATCCTTTCACGCGGGAACACTGAGAGAAAAAACAGGATAAAGGATGGAGGATGGAGTTACACCTGGTTTCACCTGTTCATGTGATGAAAAACAGAGCTGGCTGGACGAGATGTTAGTAAATAGTAGATATTAGTAGATGTTAGTAATGACTTTTAATGATTTTGCTGCACAACGACGAGGGTAAGAGAGAGAGACACCCGCTCACCATTTCTACGACGTTGTATTTGATGTCGATGGATCGTCTCAGTCGCCACGAGGGGCGACGTTTTTGTGTGTTGTTGTTTTTTTTTTTAAACTCAATTTCAATCTCTACCCAGAATCCACCGGCGAGATGTGGCGGCGGCAGCAGAAGCGAAGCTGCCCCGAGCTCTGCTCTCTCTCTGTGTAGCTGCTGCTCTGTTTGACTGAGTGCCAGCTTTAGTTTTTATACCTCATTAATTCACAGGACCGATTGAGTGAGGAAACCGCTTCTCCTCCGTCATAAATCAACTCACACACTCTTTACTCTCTCTCACACACACAAATAGAAAAAAAAAACACACACACACACACACCGGGAGGCGAATTCTCAGGGCTTAGGTAATGATTTAATCAGTCACTGACATAAAGTACAGTCATATTATAGTAAATCCAACACAAGCTCTTAGGGGAAACTTTCTGATTTGCTTCAGGAGGAAAGTTTCCATCTCAGAGTGAAGATAAGTTTAGTCTGGATTTAGATCTGGTCTTTTTCCTGGATCAGGTTTAGTTTGTGGTGGAACCGTATTAATTTATAATTTTAATCTGATTTTACAGAAGTTTTAGTTACGATCTCGATGATGAAGCTGAGAGATTAGATGTTTGGAGGTTTTGTTTTTTTTTTTTTTGGTTCCGCAGCTGCAAATAAAACCCTGAACTGTAGATTATAAATCTGATTGTGTTTGAGTTGTGTTTTTCTTTTTCTTTTTTTTTTCGGTCAGCGATTTTAATTCACTAAAAAGATAAAAATGCAGGAACTAGAAGTTACTGCACGTTTGAGCTTCACAAAACTGAAACTGGAATAAGAACAGAGCGATAGGAGTGTGTGTGTGTGTGTGTGTGTGTGTGTGTGTGTGTGTGTGTGTGTGTGTGTGTGTGTGTGTGTGTTAGAGGTAGAGGTCTGATGCTGTAACAGCTGCTAATTATTGCTGCTCTATATTTCACACAGTCTGTTTGATCTCCTGTCCTGTGGAGAGAGAGAGAGATTCTCTGTCTGATTCTCACAAAGTCACTAATTTATACACACACACACACACACACACACACACACACACACACACACAACCAGTTTAGGGGTCACGAGTGGAGAAAGAGTGAATTGTGCTCTAATTACTGATTCTCTGCAGGAGTTGACTCACATTTCTCGCCAACATGTCAGGATCTGTTCGTGTATGTTTTGTGTCTTGTTGTTTTTTGTATGTGTGTCTGTATTTATGTCACACACACACACACACACACACACACACACACCTCCCTCTCCTACTCCACCACAGCTCCCCTGTTTTCTGCAGCCTCCTCCACCTCCTCCTCCTCCTCCCTCCGTCCTCGTAGCCTCGTGTGCCGCCTTGTGTTTGCTGATATCACAGAGGGCAAATCAATCCAATCTCTCAAAGCACTCTGGGTAGTCGGAGTCCATAGACCATCTGGACGTCGCTCTGTTCTCTTCTGTCTTCTGCTCCCCGAGCTGCGGTCCCGACGCCGCCGCCTTCAACTTGTTCAACTGACACGTTTTTTCTTTTGTTTTTTAAAACCAGGACTGATAAACAGAAGAAGAAGTGATGTTTGGTTTGTTCGATTGTTTCACATTAAACTGAGACGTGTTTTATTTTTAATCTTAATTGAGTTTGAAACAAAGACATAATTAAATGTCATAAAAAATGAGTTTCTTTGTACAAAATAGTCTGTTTACTCTTGAGAAGCAGAATTTAACTCAACCTGATCCTTCTGTACTTTATACACGTCTTTCTTTTTTAAATAAATTAAATATCTTGCTTCACTTGTTCAATAAAGTTAAATGTCAACATTAGTTTTCCTTCAGACCCACCAGGTTAATGTTTTTTTTTTTTAACCTGACGATCAGAATCAATCTGAAGGACGCTGAGATAATTAGTGTTGTGGGAAATGAGAAAATCGAAATCCTGCTACATAAAATGAAGTGCAACTTTTCTCCTGTATTTGTTTTATTTTATTTATCTATTTCTTTTATTGTCACATGCATCATTTGATAAATGGTCACAGAGAAACGTTGCATCATGTTAAATGATCGTGGATCTTTTCGTCTCAACACTCGATGACGTTTTCCTGAAGATGTTATTGTGTCTAAAGATGAACAACGAAGGCTTCATCTTGGTTCAGTTCAGCAGAGGTCTTTCTTTTTCTTTCTGTTTTTAAATTTTCATTCCGAGAATAAAGTTTACATTTCAGAATTAAAGTCAAACGTTTGAGAATAAATCAAACTACAGGAGAATTGGTTTCTCTCTTCAACCACAGACTCAGACGAACTGACTTAATCCTCAAAATGCAAAATAACTTAAAATCCTTTGTCTTTTTTTGATGTCTAACTTTTACACTCCATCGCTGACATTTTACTACAACTGTGTCACGTAAACTTCCTGTATTAGTCACCGTAGTTACAGCTACATTGGTTCAGGTCATCCACTAGTCACTAGTTATCACCCTTCATGATTTCAGGTC
>CM028913.1:24200064-24230064 GCA_016801845.1 Polydactylus sextarius
CACTTGAGTCTGAGATGGCGAGAACAACGAGTCATGACTCTGATTATCAGCTGCTGCTGTGGAAATAAGAGAGTGCTCTTTCTCTTTTGTGATGACTGACTTTTCAATCTCTTCTTCTTCCCTCACAGCCTCTCTGGGGGTTGGTGCCACATCGTTGGGTTCGACTCTGTTTCGCTTCTCACTCTCTCTGTGTTTCCTCTCCTCCGCCGCTCCGATCTCCCTGTCGATATCTTCCATTATTCCTCTTATCCGTTCTTTAATCTGCTCTCTCTTCTCCCTCTCCTCTTCCTCCAGGTCAGAGAAGACGGAGGCGGACGGCTCCAGCCTGGGCCCCCTGCGCGAGAAGCAGAAGGACACCCCCAGCCGGCCTCCCGCTCTCCCCCGCCCGGGCAGAGGCAGCTGGGGATGCAGGTCCAGGCAGGACTGGGTGCTCGCTGCGGGAGGGTCTGTGCTGGAAGGCGGATGTGCGATTAACGGGGATTGTGCCAGAGTTTTGCAGGGAGACTGCCCATCCGCAATCGGATCCGTCTGTCGGCTCAGAGCGGCCATCTTGGTTTGAGCAGGACGAGGTCTCTGGCTGCAGCTGACGGGTCGGGGTTTGTCGTCAGGGCTGTGGTGTCTCTGCTCCACGTCTCGGTCCTGCTGCTGGTTCACAGCTCTGACGGTGCTCCTCAAACCACACGATGTCCCCGGGACCCTGCAACACGACCACCAACACACAACGGGTGACTTTAGTTTGGTAAAACTCATCAGGAGTCATGTGACATCACTACAAGGTGCAGTCACTTCCTGTCACATTCAACAGTGAATGATTCAACCTTGAACTGGTGTTTGACTTTAATGTCATCAAAGTTAATTGCAAATTCAGTTTGAGTCAAATACGAAATCAATGAAATACGCATAAAGAAACAAGAAAAATGGAAATGATTAGCCAATTAACGGAAAAAATTTACTAATAATTAACTATTGATTGCACATTAACGTGATAATAACACTTAAAATATAAAAAGAAAACAACAAAAAGTTCTTCACTGGAGCTGTAGAGTTAGAAACAAATGCAGACGAACAGAAATAAAACAGAGAGTTTGTGTTGCTTCACAGACTCAAACATATTAAACTGCTCAGTGATTCGGTGAAATCACATGATGCTTTTTGATCCGTTGTGTTTTTGATTCGATGTGTTTTGTATCAGCTGTCTTCACATCTGTTCACCCTGAGGCCACTTTCATCTCTGAACTTTATCTTGTTCGTTTTATTTCTTCCAACTTTTTCATTCTTGAGTGAAACTACGTCTCGTAACAAATCATCGTGATCTGAGCTGCCGGTGTCAGCGACACGCCACGTGTCTTCACGTTATATTTACTTCACCTGTGGCCGATGTAGGCCAGCCGAGCGCTCGCACATCTGTGGAAGCATCCATCAAACCTGAGAAACGTTGACTGGATGTGACACACTCTAACCCCCTCTGGACCGCTGCCCCTGGTCTCATTACACACACACACACACACTCACCGCTGAGCTTCCTGCTGCAGCTGTGCGAGCTGGTGCAGACGTCTCAGAGCTTTCTCCTGTTTGCGTTGGTCCTTCCACGATTTGGAGGCCACGTTACGAGCGAACTCCCTGTGTTTCAGCTCCTTCAGTCGCTGCAGGAAATTGGAAATGAAAAAGGAGCAAACAAAACAAAAGAAGAGAGGGATTAGTTTGAGGACGCTCTCTGCAGGCAGCTGCTTTTCAAACCGTCTGAGGCGTTTTGCAGATGTTCTACTTCAATTAGCTGCATTCAACATCCTTTCCTCCAACACACAACGTGAGGAGCAAACACAACCTGACTGACAAACAGTTGATTATAGACACAGTTAAGATGAGTGACATGATGATGATGATGTTTTTCATGACAGTTTTTCATTCAGTTCTGATCCGTGACAGTGAGCTGTGTTTTCGGCCAATGATCATCGAGATAAAACAACCACAAGTCACCTGTTTGTGCACACACACACGTGTGTGTGTGTGTGTGTGTGTGAAACCATGTGTTTATATAAACACACAAACAATGATTCATACCTCTCTCTCTCTCTCTCTCTCTCTTCTTATTCTCTCTTCTTTCCTTTTTCTGACACTTTAATCCCGTCTTTATCCACACTTGGCAGGTGTGTAGGTGTGTGTGTGTATTAGTGTGTGTTGTGTTGCTTTTGTCAACATGTGTGTTGGTGTGTGTGTAGGCTAAGGAAGAAGTCAGCATTTTGGGAATCGCTGCAGCTTCGTATATTGTAGCTATGATCCAGCTGCGGCTTATAAATTCAGGATTTTGTCATTTATTTAGTATATATATAAAGATATATGTATATACATATGTATATACATGTGTGTGTGTGTGTCGTTCTGTGAATAAATTGCTGCAGGATTACACCAACCCCACTTTTTCATATTACATTATGCTATTATCCACCCGTGCAGTAGCGTCTGTGTGGTTCACACACACGTGCACTCATCAGATTAGCCCCTCAGACATCAGATTTATTTATACACTCACTCTCTTTCACACCCAGATCTTATGCAGAAGAGCTGACAGTCATCAGGTTAATCTCTGCTGAGCCTTACACAAGCTCGTGTCTTTTTACATTAAAGCTCGATGCTGAACATCCCACCGTCAGAGTCGACGGCGGCGGCGGTGGAACATATGGCAGCCGTGCTGCTCTGTGGGTTTTGTATCTTTTAAAACATACATGTCTTACACCACAGGTGCCTGTGTGTTGTAGAGGGAGTTGAGAGAGAGAGAGAGAGACTCTTTGATGCCAAACTTATTCTATAGGAAGTATTAATCATGTTGAAGCAGGAGCAGGAATACATAAAGAACTAGTGTGGATGGAGCCAGGAGCAAGAGGAAGAAAAGATCAGAGTGGTGGCAGTGAAAGCATTCATGGCAATGACTGAGAGTCAGAGCTTCTATAATAGATGGAAACTGTGAAGATGAATACCTCTCCTTCCTCTAGCATTCACACTCTGCCAGGTTATTGTTCTGATTTAAAAAAAAAAAAAAACAGGCCTCAGTCAGTTCAACCTGCAAACCTGTGGCTATATTTAGAGCCAAACACTGAACCGTTTTTGTTGAAATCTTATACTTTTTAAGTGGAAGCTTTTGTCTCCAGAAGGTGATGTGATGCACACAGCAGCAGCAGCAGCAGCAGCAGCAGCAGCAGCAGGGGGAAAGCGATATTACTCCTTCGACCCCTCAACATGCCAGTCTGGCTTCTGCTGTGAAGCTCAATCCGTCCGTCAAAGCCTCGGATCGATATTTCCTTCAGATGTGTTAAGGATCACTCCGGTTGTGTGACGAACTGCAGAGGAGTCGGAGGTGATTCATATCTCGCTCCGGCCTCAAGGAGGAGTAAAAGATGATGGGGGTTTGTGTTAGGATTAGCATGTCGCTAATGGCTCTTTTATTTAAAGAAAAAAAAAAAGGAGTGTAATTCTGTTTCTAATGAGTGATTTCTTTAATCAGCGGTAAATGCTGATAAAACACCACATTCAGCTACGTTTATCCCCAAATTGATGACAAGAAAAAGAGACAGAGCAAACGCAATCAGCTTCCATTCTCCAAAGCCAATATTCCTGCAGGGAAGCTGTCTTCAGCTGGAATTTCATCTGTTGTCTGCTCACTAGGCAGAGAGTGTGTGTATGCATGTGTGTGTGTGTGTGTGTGTGTTGCTTCAGTGCCAGTGGCTACTGTCAGCTCAGTGCCTCATGCAGCTCGTTTCATGTGCCTGCCGCCGGCTAAAACAAAGCATTAACATTGGCCTGCAGTTGCTCCGATTCATTTTCAAAGAACAATGACAGAGGAGGAACAGTCTTACTTAATGTTTATTTCATGTTGCACAGAGTGGGCGTTCAGAAGTGGGAAGCGCCTTGGCTCAGCTCGGCTCCGCTCCGCTCGGCGTGGGGAGAGATTGCCTTCGTTGGAGGACGGCGAGCTTCTGTGTGTGTGTGTGTGTTTTTGTGTGTTTTCATATGCGAGTGTATGTCTTGGCATGACAGCAGATAGCTGTGGGAGACTGTTGCTATCAGCAGAACCTTCAGCTTGTTAGTCCAGAGTGGAGGTTGTGTACGAGAGCAGCAGCAGCAGACGTGGAAACAGAAAAAAAAAAAAACCTGCTTCCGGGCCTTTTTCTCCTAATGGTCCACTGGCTTCGTCCTGTCCAAACCCAAATTATACAATCATACATGAGCGGTGACTAATAGCTGCATGTTTTATTTGGTGCAGGATATTTATTTTATTTTTATTTCAAGGAAGTACAAATTGAAGATTAAAGTGAATTTAGTAGCAGTGTCCTTATGCACTAGATACATACAAATCAACTACTAGATTGTAAAAAAAAAAAAAAAGATTCTCCATGAATCATTAATCTGGGACTTGGAGATTAAGCAGCTCTTAAATACTCTGCACATTCTGATTATTTTCTCTTCTGTTTCCTTTCACCAGTCATTAGTTAAGAATACGATAATTGACCCACCTGATTTTAAACAAGTTCAATTAATAATTGAACAAGATTTGTCAGAAAAGGAGAGACTTTTTTTTTTTGCAGCTGCATCTTGTGAAAAAAGGACTGAATGGCTTCCTTGGTGTTAGAGAGCGTGAGGTCGGACGGAGCAGGAGGTTGACAGGCTGATGGTTGCTGCTGCAGCAGTAAAGAAAAGCGTTTTATCAGACCGGAGAAGCTGAGCCAGAAGAGAAATCGACGCTTTGACCTTCACCTACGACCGCGACCTCCGGGTGGCGACTGGATGAGTGAGATTGTTGATACGACGGATGTCTGAGCTCAGACGCAGAGATAAGGTGAGTAGAGCTGCAGCTCAGGTGAGTCAGACATCTTTTTTTGACACATCCAACTGATAAGAGACATGGAGGTAAATCCAGAACTCAGCAGAGACATTATATATCTCATCTAGAGAGAGAGAGACACCTGGTTCCTTGTTGACCTGCCGCCACCGTCAGCAGCTAACACCACGACTCTTGACCTCTGTTTTTTTTTTTTTTGGTATGTTTTAGAGATTATATCAGTAGAAAAAAAAACTGGTTAAGTTAAAAAAAATAAAACAAAAAAGTTTTTCAGGTGCAGGTGCAGCTCATATACCTGTTTGTGTGCGTGGTCGTAGGAGTTGATGTGGTTGTCAAACTCCTGGTGTCGGAGGTACTGTTTGTCACACAGCTCACAGTAGAAAAGAGCCTTCAGATCCTCCACTGAGCAGCCCAAAGCCCTCTCTGCTCGCTCCTGCAGAAAGAGACACACACAGAGGATGAGTGCAAGTGCTGAAAGGGACTGAAACAAGGGGAGATGAGGAGGAGGAGGAGGAGGAGGGAGGCAGAAATGAGGGAGAGAGTCGAGATAGGCGCATAAACAGATAAAGACATAAAGGGTTAGAGGGGCAGAGATAGAGCAAGATGAGTTGGCAGGGGTGGGAGTGTGTGTGTGTGTGTGTGTGGAGTGGGTCAAAGAATGGCAGATTGTTAGCCATTTAGAGCAAATCTGCATCCCGGAGACATCAGCAGTAATAGCCTCTACATGTGCTCTGCATAAAACTGTTAAACGGCTTCCCATTAAAGACCGTCGCCGCCGTGCTGCTGCTGCTGGAGGTTGGACAAAGGCTGCGAAGCCTCGCGCTCATAGTAACTTGAGCCTGGGGACACATTTAATACAGCCGCTATAATAGAAACCGGTGTATGTACTGTAATGGCAAATAGTCCGAGAGTCTGACTGCAGAGAGAAAAGAGGCAATTGTGGCTGACAGACAGAAAAACTAGGCTAACTAAAAAGTTAGGCTTTTGTTTGTGCGCTGGTAAAATAAATAAAATAAAGAAATAAATAAATGGTGCACATGATGATGGGAAAGTTCCAGACACTAAAACACCCACACACACTTATAAAGTTGCATAAATAGCACATGGACACACACACACACACACACACAGCACAAATGGCACATGGACCTCAGGGGATAAATCGCTTGTCTGCATGCTCACATCAGCCACAGGCCTTTTTTTTTTTTGTCTGAGGACAAGCACAGTGTCGTATACAATAGACATGCATGTGTGTGTGTGTGCGTGTGTGTGTGTGAGCATTCATGCCATGCTCTGCTTCAGAATGTAATTTCCCTGAGGCTAGGGGCTGCCAATAAACACTATTGAATTCTGTTCTACACTGACATGATGGGAATTTAATTTGAGGTTGTCACTTCTTTCTCTCCTCTGCTGCTTTTCCTCCCCTCTGTCCATCTCCTACCCATTCTCTCTCTTGTTTTATTTTATTTTATTTCATTTTATTTTATTTTGATCCCGGCTCCTTTTCTCCTCCTCCTCTTACTCTTCCTCTTCAACTCTTATTCCTTCTTTTCCCCTTAATCTCCTCATCTATTTGCCTTTTTTTTTTGTTCTCCTCCCAGCTTGCTCCTCTTTCTGTCTTCTGAGCCCTGAGTCACACAGTGACAGAGTCTATTGGCCCCAATTTGCTTCAGTAATGCGCCTGCACACAGGAACACAAAGTGAAGGAGGACGACGAAACAGTCAGGAGGAGAAATGACCTCTTTCCTGCCCTCGAAGACGCCACCCACCCACTCACAAACACCTGGCTATCGTTATGACTATCGCTGCACATGCTAACAATCCCTGCTGTACATGCCATCACACACACACACACACACACACACACACACATTCAGACACACTCAGGTCTGTTCCTTGTGCAGGTGAACCTCCTGTGCAGAGTGAGACCGAGATCAGGCCGAAGCAACGACCAGACCAGTCTGACAGAACTCTCCTCCGCCTAAATCAACAGAGAGGTAACTAATATACATTGATCCTGTGTGAGTGTGTGTGAGTGTGTGTGTGTGTGTGAGTTTGTGTGAGTATTGATCTGCCTTGCAGGCTTAAGTCACGACCAGGAAATGATCCAATCACGCAGAGCTGCCTCCCTTTGAGCGCTGTTGGGACGATGAGATGGAGATAATGAATGAACGCAGAGTGTATGTGTGTGTGTGTGTGTGCTACCACGTATAAGCTGTTTGTGTGTGTGTGTGTATATATATATATATATATATATATATACACACACACACATTTGTTGTTGTGCATTCGTCTTTGTAGCCACCTCACACTTTCTTCTCACCTCTCTGCTTTCTGTAATTATAATAACATATATGGAAAGATGGAGATGCATAGAGAAAGGTGTGAGTGCATCAAAGCAGGAACGTGTGTGTGTGTGTGAAGTAACAAGTCATTTGTTTATGTCACATGTTACATGATTTCTTTCCTCGTGAATATTAAATTCAAACATTAAAGCCTCACGTGTGTGAGCTTCACCTGATTTCTGCCGCCTGATATGCAGAGACACACTTGTAGAAAACACATTCGCACATTCAACACACACACACACACACACACACACACACACTCATGCATGCACAGTCACACGTGGCCTGTCAGCCTGACACACCGCTGCTAAATTAATCTCAACCCTCAATTTACCTCAGTGGAATAAATCGGTTTGCGGGGAAAAAAAACAGCTGAATTGTGCAGAGTTGAATGGACAGTGATTGTTTAGATGATTATGTGTGTGAGTGTGAATAGTGTGAATGTGTTTTCACGCTTTTTTTTTTTTTTTTTTTTTTTTAACCCCCGTTTCGCTTATCATCAATTTGCTGGGGGAAGCAGTGGTATGTTATCCCTCTTCATAGCTGAAATGACGCCACAAATATTCAATAACTGGAGCTTAACTGGAAATTCACACACAAAATGTGTGTAATTTAATGTGGAGAGCTGTTGTGGAAATGAACTGGTCACGCCGCTCTAAGTGTTTTTTATTTATTTTCTGTCTGTACATGAGGAAACTAATGATATAACACAGACATGAGAGCAGCTTCTGTCGACTTCTGTGACTTCACCTTTCTGATGCAATCACACTGTCACTGCCACTGCTCTCATTAAAACTGCCCGCTGTGGATGTCTGACTTTTATAGCACATAAAATCAAAAAGTTCATCCTTATTAGTTTTAGTCGTCGCTCACTGACTCTTCAGAGACTCGTGAAGATTTGAGATTATCAGAAATCTTCAAAATCAGTAGATAATATTCTTCAATCATTTCTCTCTATGAACCATCAGTAAGTTTACTTGCACATTAAAGTGACAGTCTGGAGTCATTTGAACCCATTTCAACAGAGATATTTTATGTTGGTTGAAGTAATATCCAGTTTGACCATCTTTTGTTTTCACAACCAAATAGTTAACAATGAAAGTAAATGGGGCAGTCAGCCAAACGTATCTAAATTGTCATTTTTTTAACCACTAATAAAGCTCAAAATATCCCTTCACTTCAGCAGTAGCATGAATAGGGTCCCTGTTCATGGTGAAATAGATTCTGGTTCATGTTACTCTGGACCATCACTTTAATGTAAACAACGTACTCCCTTTTTATTTGTTTATTTTTTATTAAGACATGTAGAATATGTTGATATTATTCAGGTTTTAGGGGAAGTTTTTGGGCTTGAACACATATCTCAACAACTGTGCACAAACCAACTCAACAACAGTTTATGACGATGCAGAAAAACATCAAGATCCAATCAGTTATCAGTTCCAATAACTGATTGATAAACTGGCTGAAATTCTTTATGTGATACGATCAAATGCGATTCAAACACTTGTGACAGAGAAATGTACTTGAAGGCAGATACGTTTCTGTTTGGATCATAGACACATTTACATCATCAGTGATGTGATGGTGTCGTTGATTTAGTTTAATCTCATGACCTTGTTGTTGAAACACTTGTGTGATTGACTAAAATGTCAACTGTATTAAAGTTTATCAAATCTGTCACCTTGAAAACAAATCACAGTGATGATATTTCTCCCAATCAATCAATCAAGCTCCAACCTTTTTAAAAGATTATGAGATAATGGATGTTGACATAACACTGAGCTTTTTGATGAGATTGTTCAAAGAATGAGAGACAGAAACATTGTAAACATCAACCCATTATAGTGACCTATTGGATTGATCCATGATCATATCCTCTAAAAAAAAAGTGTGTTTACGCCAAATAGAGACCAGGTCAATTTGCCATGTTAAACTGAACTCCTGAGTCAGCGTGACAGAGATAAGAGCTAGTTTATCTGACAGTTCTTGGTAAAGTTTGGTACTTTCCTGTGAGAAATGGATATGGGAAAACACATACACACACACTTACACACAAAACTATAAAAACCCACTGTTAGAAGGGACGGCTGGACTCTGTATTGACATGCCCGTTGCTGATGTGTTCGTGTACTAAGGAGTGCATCAACTCCAGGACCGTGTCCAGTACCTTATTCCTTCCACAACACGGTCAAATTTAAATTCGACTGCATCCGCGAGGTTTCCAGATCAGTTGGCGGATCCTGCAAGAACAGCTCTACAAGGAGCGACCAGGACAAGCGACGAGTCCTACACTGTAAGTTCATTGTCTGTTGATCATATAATGAGGACTCATATTTGTCCAATCCAGTGTCTAATGTTGTGTTTCGTACTTGTCATAATTAGCTAATTGCTAATGTTTGCATTGCATTTTTTTTCAAACGTGAAACACAGTGTTTCTCAAACATTAACCAGACTGTGTCGCCCCACCGCCCCCAGTACCGGGGGCAGAGTGGGTCACATCTGATTTCACAGCGTGTAACACCAGAAAACAAGAGGTCTCAGATTCCAAAACTACAAGTTTTATCTAGATCTGTCACAAAATTCACTGAAACAGCAGCAGTTCGATAAACACTATCATGACTCCTGTCTTACAAACATAAATCCACAGCGATAACGACTCATTTCCTAGACAACTACACCTCCCAGGGTAATTTGTGAAAAGTTTCCCGTCTTTTACCGCCCAGTAACAAGCTGTGATTGGATGAAGACTTGTGTCCTCTACTCTGTTTCATGTGCATGTCCCGTCTTACAACTGGTGATTGGTTGAATTCACGTAAATGTGGAGACATTATGGTGATTCTACTGGTTCAGACGATTAAAAGAAGGCGTCGATCATGTAAATCAGCCAAAGGAAGCCAGAGATATTTACCTATTTGTTAGATGATTGTATTTACTGATAATAGAATAATAATGATAATAATACTACATAATAATAAAATAATAATAGGATAATATAATAAATGAAGCTGAATAAGTTTTGTTATTCAATAACTAAGAAATTTCAACTTTTACAGATGGTGACAAAAGACCATGTCCTCACTAAAACCTCTGTAGTTTATAATAATAATAATAATAATATAATAATAATACATTTATTTGTAAAGCACCTTTCAAGTCACTCAGGGATACTGTACATTATGAATAAAAACACAGATAAAGTCTTGAGTCTGGACTTGAAGAGGGGAAGAGAGCTGGTGTTGAGGTCCGGTGGTAAAGAGTTTCAGAGGTGAGGAGATGAGCAGCTGAAAGCCTCCTCCCCGTGGTGAGAGAAGAGGGGGGTGATGAATGGTCTTACGGTGAATGTGAACTCAAGGATTTTGAAAGTGACACGAAATGAGATAGGGAGCCAGTGAAGTTCTTGAAGAACGTGCGTGATGTGGTGAAAGGACGGGGTCTTAGTTAATATGCGGGCGGCTGAATTCTGGACCAGCTGAAGCTCATGGAGCGACTTGTGAGTTTTGTTCTGTTTCACTTCGGCAGCATCAGTCTTTGCACAGACAATGTTCATGTATATATATATATATATATATATATATGTGTATATATATGTATATATATATCACGTCTATCAAACACCTCTGTGTGACAGATCTACAACCAGTCAGATCACTGGTTATGATGATGTATGTGTAGCGATGGAAAAAAAAACATGATGCAAACATGCATGAAGCTGTTAAAATCTCTTAAAACAGCAGCTACAGCTGAATCGAAGGATTTCTGCTCCTCCACAGCCGCCATGTTGGATGTAAACACATGAGTTTGAGGTTGTTTAACTAGTGCGTCATCACGTTAAACCTGCACCGGTGTAAAAGCTCGTTTTTTCATTGGTTCCTGAGTTTTCAAGATCAGGAAGAGCAGGTTGTCCAGACTGACTTGAATGTTAAATTCAGTGTAGTGTCACAGGCAGGATGGACGGGACCAGGCTATGGAATCATGTTTTTCTTTCTTTCTTTCTTTTTTTCCTGCAGCATATTTTCAAAAGAGGTAAAAGCTATAAAACACAAAAGAAAAATAAACGAGGAAAAATTTGTCATTTTTCATACTGTTACATCCTCAATTACTTTGACACAATAGCTTCTATTGTGATGGTTACACCTCTCATGAAGTCTCAAAAGTGTTAGGTTTAGATTGTAATTTCGGAAAAATACTAGAAATATTATGGACATGTAATTTTCCAGAAGTAGCCCCAAGGGGTATTTCTGAGAGAACCTCAGAAATACCCCTTGGGGCTTAAGAGGTTAATTTGCTCCATCAGTTTTAAAAACTGGGTGGTGATAAGTGTCCTCTGTACATTACAGCACTTGGTAGCTGTAATGCTAATGCTAATGCTAATGCTAATGCTAATGAAGCTAATGCTAATGTTAAGCAGCGGTGGCAACAGGACAAAACACGAAAACATCAAAACAGAAACATGATGTTAAAATGTGAATATTCTGTCTGAACTACTGTTGTCAGTGAAATCAGTATTTTAATTAACATGATTCATGAATCTCTGGTGACGTATTAGGATCATTTTATGATTAATTGACATAAAAATCTGACCAACTGTGCATTTAAAAAAAACATCTGACGTGTGTGAAGTTTCTCTCATCTCTACATCTGCCAACATCTGCAGTCGACCACCAGGAGGCGACGCAGATGTTGTTTTTTTTTACTTCCTTTCATTAACTGTCATGTTGTTCATCCTTCTAACATCTTTCTCAGGTCTTAATGTGCAACAAAGTGCAAGGATTTTTCTAAATAATTAATATAAAATGTCTCTTTAAAACTTGTATCAAAGAAGATCATTTTAGTCATTACAGGAATTTACAAATCCCAGGCTTCATGTTTATGTGGCTTATGTGGTTTTGAGTTGTAAAACAAAATATATATATATATATATATATATATATATATATATATAGCAACGTGATTAAATCTCACTTTCAGGCTCAGAGCGATAAAGAGGAAGGAAACAGTCAGAGGGCGTCTTTTCATTCGCAGCCTAACATGTAAAACCTGATGTACGATGACTTCAATACGTTTCAGCATCGTTTAATTTTTCATACACTTTGTCCAGATTTAATCAGCTGCGTTAAGATAAAGATTTAAACCGGTGTTCGGCCGATGACTCCACTTGTTCGAGCTAAATTGTTTCGCTCGTCTCGCTGGTCGCTTTTTCTGGACTGTAATTAAATATTGAGCCGGGTTTTCACGGACGGCTGGACTCGACCCAGAGAGAGCAGAGAGGCTGACGCTCTGATATTAAAGTCAAGTCATTCTGACGCTCTGTTTCTTTTCTTTTTTTTTTTTTTTCCCTCTTTAAATTCATGCATTTCCTGACGTGGATGTTGAGGAAATCGTTAAAACTGTCGTCTCGTCAGTGAAAGAGGACAGAGAGAGAGACGTGGTTTTATTTGTCAGATAAAAAACAAGAATATTTACACCTACGACAATGTGATGAATTGAGCCCTGTAATGAATAAAAATATCAACATCTACAGACAAATGACAGTAACTGGATGTGCAAAGACAAGTACTAGAGTCAGAATTTGTGGCTGATTAAATATGTTGTCAGACACACGGAGATGAAACTCCATCAGATGTGATAATTGTCTTAACTTTAGTCTCGTTCTGTATGAAATTCAAAACATATCCAGACTAGTAGAAGATGAAGAAAACAAAACAACACTGAGTAAGCATAATGAATCTACACAGAGAGAGAAAGAGAGTTTGTCTCTTCAAATATATGAACTTCTGCTGCAGGAGGAAAAAAACTACAAGATAAAACTTCTTAGATTAAAGGCGACTGTGAGGAAAGTGTTGTTGAACAAAGTACTAATACTTCACTACTGTACTTTAGTATCTGTACATTTCCTGACTTAATGACACTTTTCCTCTGATCCATCGTCAGTGTTCAGTGACTCAGTAAATGTGGTGTTTTGACATAAGTCGACCTGTGACTGTTTAGACCATCAACACCATGTCTGAGGGTTGATGGAGGCTCCATCTTAAAGGTGGATGATGGAGAAACTTCAACAATATCAATATCAAACACTAATTTACATTTAGTGAAAAAAGAACAACTTTAGTTCTTTAGTTCAGACTCATTCATTGTCTATGAAGATTGTTGTAGCTCCATGTTTTAAAGTGCTGGATAAACTTCATAATATTCTTCTGTTTTATTAACATGTACTTGTACTTTTACTTTCTACACTTAACTACATTTACTTATAGATTACTGTCATACTGAAGTACAGTAAATACTAGATACTTTAAGACTTTTACTGGAGAATCATTCTAGTGACGACTTGAACTTCTACCAAAGTTATTTTATTCTACTATTCTTATTTTATTCTATTTAGTGTCTCTACTTCTACTCTAGTATGTCATATATATCATATTGACACTGGCTGCAGGTTCAGGTGTTTGAGGTCACGTTCATCAGCAGTTAATATGTTTATGAGTCATAAACGTGAAATGCTGCTGTTTGTCACTTTCCAGCTGCTGCGACTGTAAATATCAAACTATTCATTGTGTTGTTATTGACAGAAACAGAGAGACAGTCGATTCTCTGTGTTTATTTTTATCTCTATCTATTGTTTCATATTCCAAACCTGAGGTTCAAACCTTAAAAGATATGAGAAGATTTAGTAAATTCTTTATGTCTGTGGCGGCGACAGCTGTGGCCGGAGGCGTCCGACCGTCCTGTTCTTGTGAACGTAATATCTCACTAACACCTCCGAGGAAATTCCTTCAACTTTGGTACAAACTTTCACATGAAGTCGAAGATGAAGTGGTAATATTTTGGCGCTTAAAGGTCAAAGTTTGACCTTTGAAAGAACTGATAAAAAAACTTAACAAAATCATATTTTGATGCAGATAAATGTGATAAATAACAACTGGAGGACAGGATTTACCACATCTTTGGCATCAAACGCTAAGTTGAGTTGAACTCAAGGACGAACTGATCAAAGTTTGATGGTCAAGGTGACTTTAGCTGCTGAAAACACTTTTGGCTGTAACTTGTAACATTTCACGCTCTAATTAACTGCAACGGGACTGATTGGCAGAGACAAACAAGCGCGAGGAGCTAATTCTAAATTATTTATCTCATTTATCAGAAGGATAATACACAGATACGACAAACAGGTTCCTTTTTTTTTCTCTAGTTTTAGACCAGAAGCGTTAGTGAGATTAAAAAGCAACAACATGAAGGTTTTATTTCATTGTAAGTTAAAGATGATTAAACGCAACATGTTGTATTGACTTACAGCCACACTCTCCTCTTCTGACACGTCTTTATGTCGCGGTGTCACGGCTGCATTTAGTTATTTTCACAGAAGCTTTTATCACAACAGAAACAGTTTTGGTCGTTCAGGGACATTTTTTTATTTATTTATTTTTGACATGAAGGAGCTGGAAATCAAATCAAGTGTTAGTCTTGCATCAAATACTGAAATCCACTGAACATGAGCTAGTTTGACCTGTGGTGGTTAAAAAAAAAAAAAAGAAAAGAAAAAAATTGACTCTACCTGAGTCTATAACAAGAAAAGCCACCTGCCTGCAGAGGTGTCGAGTGTGAAGCGTTCCTTCCTCTCTCTCACTGAAGATTTATTCGTCTCTTCTCGCTCTTTAAGGAGTGTAACAGTGGTGAAATAGTTGCAAGGCTGGCACCTGAGGTCTGAGTTACGGCAAAACGAGACGAGACGCAGGGACAAACTGTCAATACCAGACTTTTATGAATTCAGACCTTCTAATTGCTGCTGAGCCTCGTGAGAACAATTCAATAAACAGCCTGGTATCAGCAAATGGTTTATGAATAAAACGCCAATTTCTTTTTTCTCGCTGTGCTTTCTTTTTTTTTTTTTTTTTTTTGTTCCTTTCCATTTCTCCTCTGACCAGTTCTTCACCTCGACTGAAACGCCTTCAAATGACATGTGAACAGATTATAACGTTAGTTCCACCATCCCACAACGAAACGTGGCAATAAACCGTTCATAACTGTTTATCGAGCTCAATTAAGCCTCTAATTACCTTCAGCTGTAATTATCAGGCTAACTTGGCCGTTGTAATGGATAGAAACAATTTCATTAAAAAAAAAAAAAAAGTATCAACCCGTACGTGAGCTGCTGGTCTTGTTTTTCTGTTTCCTTGTGCATCGTCTCTGAAGTGTCGCTGCGGTTTTCTCCTTCAGTGTGTGTCTGTGATTTCTGGCCGATCGTCTGGAGCTAATGACGACTGACCTGAGGGCTAAGTCGCTTGTTACTGTAATGACCTGTATATCTTGGCGGCAGACGCGCTCACGTGCACACAAGCGTGCACACAGAAACACATAAACGATCGCAGACTGCCAAACAGGATCGCCGAGTGTTAATGAGCTGATATTTGCGACCCATAATGCATTTCCCTTGACTGCTTTTAATATCCCTTCATGGCCGGTACCCTCCCATTTACCCGTTTTATGTGTGTGTGTATCGCAGCCCCTTTTGTTTGTGTCCACGTCCAACTGTCTGATAGTGTCTCTGTGTATCTTTGTTTGCTCCGGATCATTACAGCTGCTTAGAAGCGAAGCCAAAACAAGAACATAGATACGATTGCAGCCAAAAGCACAGATGTGTTGACCATATATTCGGTCATTAGAGGTTTTTCTCTTAGCCAAAGGGACAGATGTGTTATCACCAATGAGCTACGTCATCGTAGAAAACTGCCAGCGACCTGTGAAAAGAAACGGTTGAGTCAGGCGCTGAAATAACCGAGGTTTAGGACAAACACGGCGACGTCCTGTATCATGACTCACCCTGTTTGTGTGTGAATCGTTTTCTTCTTCAGCTTCTCGTTCGTCTCACTCTCCCTCCTCGTCTCCTCATTTCTGTTTTGCTTCAAATAAAAACCAAAACCGCTCCGACTCCTTCTGACCTTTCCGCATGTCGAGCAGCGTGTGAGAAACAAACTGAATAAATAAATGATGAAGAGATTATATTTGCTAATTTGCCCTGTGCCCTTTGTTGCCTTGTTGATAAAAAAAGAAGCTGCTTCTGGATCTGATCCTTAAATTGAGGGTGTGTTACCTTTGCAGCTGATGCTTTGTTTGTTTGTGATCGTAAATCTGGTTCCCAGCTTTATATTTCCCACAGGCAGAGCTTATGTGTATATATGTATATATATTCAGTGGGGATTTTTTTTTGCTCTATAATCCAGTATATGGTATTAGTGATACAGTGACTACTTCCAGCTTGAAAAGAGCGTTTTAGTGATTTTATTATGGTTATACTTCTATAGTATAATCTTGTGTTTGTTTGCCTCTGACAACCAGTTCAGTTGCAGGTAATTAGAGATGAAATTCAAGTTAAAGTGACGGTTCAGAGCAACATGAACCCAGAGTCTATTTCACCATGAATACAAGTCAAACTCTCCCTCAAGAAATATTTTATGTTGGTTGAAGTAATATCCAGTTTGACCGTCTTTTGTTTTCACAACCAAATAGTTAACAATGAAAGTAAATGGGGCAGTCAGCCAAACGTATCTAAATTGTCATTTTTTAACCACTAATAAAGCTCAAAATATCACTTCACTTCAGCAGTAGCATGAATAGGGTCCCTACACATAAACTGAAGTACTGATAACTTAGTAAGTGAACCCAGAGTTTATTAAAAACACTGTTTTACAAGACTTACCCAACGTCTGGTTTTATAACAACTGGTGATGAAGGATGTTCCACATCAGCAGATTCATCATTTTACTGAACAACAGGTCAATGTGTTTATGAAGAACAAGAAAAATGGTGAATCTGCTGATCAGGTTTATGTGTAGGGACCCTATTCATGCTACTGCTGAAGTGAAGTGATATTTTGAGCTTTATTAGTGGTTAAAAAATGACAATTTAGATACGTTGGCTGACTGCCCCATTTACTTTCATTTTTTTTTTTTTTTTTGAGCTTTGAGCTCTTCACAGAAACATCAGCCTGGAAAAATGTGACCTTATAAAAGATGCTTTTAACCTTGTGATTTGAAGAGTTTCTGCAAATTTGTCCTGGATTCATTCAAACATTCACAGGTTTTTTATTAAACTGTGAGCTGATGTTACTGATATCCTCCCTGTGATTCATTAAAGTGACGTTCTGGACTAATTTGAGCCCAAAGTCTATTTTAATGCAAATATGAGTCAAACACCCCCTCAAGAGACATAGATTCATCATTTTTTTTTTTTTTCACTCTTCACTGACACATCGGTCTGTTGTTCAGGAAAATGATGAATCTGCTGATGTGGAACAACCTTCATCACCAGTTGTTATAAAACCAGACGTTGGGTAAGTCTTGTAAAACAGTGTTTTTAATAAACTCTGGGTTCACTTACTAAGTTATCAGTACTTCAGTTTATGTGTAGGGACCCTATTCATGCTACTGCTGAAGTGAAGTGATATTTTGAGCTTTATTAGTGGTTAAAAAATGACAATTTAGATACGTTTGGCTGACTGCCCCATTTACTTTCATTGTTAACTATTTGGTTGTGAAAACAAAAGACGGTTAAACTGGATATTACTTCAACCAACGTAACATATCTGTTGAGGGGGAGTTTGACTCCACTCTGACCCTGACCTTTGATCTTTTGCTATAAAACACCAATCGTTCATCAGGTGAAAGAGGATTTCCTTGAGACATTTTTGAGAAATCATGTTCGAAAATCCTGGATGAACTGACGGACAAGTAGAGAACATGATAAAACAAAAGTATCCTGACTTTAAGTCGCAGCCCCATCCTACATTTCACACAATGCGACACAACAAATTCTAAAAAATACAACCTTTCTGTTGTTTTATGAACTTTATAATGTTCGAAATCTGATCCAGGGAAGTTTAGATTTTAACACTTATAACACTTTGTTGCGTTGTAGCGACATAAAAACATAAATAGCAATAAAAGATGCAGGGAAATGATCAGTCACTGAGGTGAGCAAAAAATCTATAAAACAAACATATAAAATAAAAGCAAAAGGAGAGTAACACTTTGAAGATATAAAAATCAAACATTTAAATCAAAATCTGTAACATAAACAACTTATTGTGTTAATGTTCGTGTTCGTGGCTCCTGACATAACCCGGCTCGGAGCAGAGAATCAGCTCCGGGTCTGTTTTTTTCTTTCCGTCTCGTCCTTGGAGATGAAACATCTGTTTCGTCTGGACCGAGGCCAGATGACTCCACAACACATTACACTAAAAAACATCTTGTCTGCATCTTTAGGATGATCGTCCCGCTTGCACTGCAACGTCCTTAAAAATCCACTCTTCGTCTAATGGCGTCGTGAGTTTTCACGCTGCTCGCTCGGTGCGAACATTAACACACTCAGAAACAAGCACTTACAGCTCGTACTCATTGTTTTACTCTAAATCGAACAGGCTGAAGTACATCCGAAAAAAACACAACAAAACGGAGAATAATTCACTGTCTAAATACTAAGTGGCTGCACAATAAGTGCTGTCTCTTTGTGTTTACTGTAGGTCGAGTGTGTTCAGAGTTCGACTTTTATAAATAAATCTGCTCCGGTCACATCTGGAAGCATCTGTTAAAAACCCAAACTCGTCTATAAAACTAAAAAAAAAAAAAAAAAAAAAATTGAGAGCCGCAGGGTGAGCATCCTGACTCCATATATAAGGTGTGACATATCACATCCAAATATAAAAGTAAGGTGAAAAATAATGAGGGAGGAGGTTTGTTCACAAGTGTTTTTGTTTTTTTTGTTTTTTTCTCGTCTGAAGCTACAACCCGTCGGAGCCGCTGGCACCGCCTGATTTCACCGCTCGGCTGCTGAAGTCATAAATCTGTGATTAGTCACAAGGACCGACCAAACCATCAGTCAGAGACGGATCAGGGATTTAATTCCCTGTCCATCACGACGCAAGGCCAAAGGGCTGCCGCCGGCCGAGCTGTCCGCCCTCCCTCCTCCTCTCCCTCCTTTTATTTCCACCGAGTTATTCCTTCTCTTTAACACTGATCGATCTTATTCCACGCTACGTTTTAACATCCGTCCACCTCCATCGTCTCTTCTCTTTATCGTCCTCCTGAATAAACGTGAGCTCAGTTTAGGACACGTCAAATCTTCAGGCATCTTAAGTCTGCCGTTGTATTTTTGTAGGATCGCTTCAAGAAAAGCAGAGTTGCACAAAAGCATGAAAGCGTTGCATGCAAATTCCTAAAATACCGCCGCCTCTCTGGGTTGCACAAACCGAGGTCTCCTCTGTGTCTTTTAATGTATTTTTATGATCCTCAGTCAGCGCTGCTCTTTGGGGACTTGCATTTGTTACTCTAAAAGGAGAAGGTTTCCTCTTCTCTCTCTCTCTCAGTGCACATTAAGGAGAACATCATAAACCAATTACAGGGAGAGAGAAGATGGTTGAGAATAAAGCACTGGAGATGTGAACTTTACTCTCTCCACATCTCCACGTCTATACATCTACAGTTTTGCTTTGTATTCGGTCTGTTCTTCTTGCTCCGTTTGTTACCTCTTTGATGTTTCTCTACCCTGATTCTCGAGGGTGAAAACGACATATAAAAAGATTCTTGGATCATCACTCCTCCTCTCATTCATTCCAGGTCTTTTAATAATATTTTTGTCAGAGTCTCCGTCACTTTTCCTCCTCTCGTCCTTCCATCAGTCGTCTCTCCTCTCCTCTGATAAATGTCATCTCCAGTATGAAACGCTTTCCTCTCCAGACCGGCAGGAGGAGGGGGGGATAATGGGATTATACGGACCATACACTCTTGACATTTAAATTACAGACATATAATTGAAAGCCGGTGTATTGATGAATGGACACACAGTGTTGCTCCGTTAGTACACCAGGCCTGTGATTGACTGAGGATTGTGTTTGTATCTGTTGAAGTGATCGAGCCGCTGTAATCTGTCAGACTGGTGATGACACAGATTAGACAAATTAAGAAGATGAGGGTAATCAGTTTTGGAGGGGGAAGTGTTTGGATTAATACGATGGAAGATTACTACAGCTACACTCGTAACACCCGGATAATTCCTCACCGACTGAAAAGAAAAAAAAACAACTTGCAGACAAAATGTTTTTGCAGTTTTTGTTGCGTTCACGTCGAGGACACAAACGAAGCGTTTTTGCATCGACCGACTGCCACTGAGCGTGCTCTGTGGTGCACGTCAGTCCAACTTTGTTAAAGCTGTTTTTTTGCCCGTGCTCAGAGATCGTGCAGCAGTTAAGACCCTCCGCCAGCCAGGGATTGAAATCCCGCCAGAACACAGTTTCTCTTTTTTTTCTTTTCTTTTTTTGCTTTCAACATCAACGCTCTGCCTCCTTCCATCTCCACCAGCTCTCCACATCTCTCTTTTCTCTTTCTTTCCTCTGTGTGTCCTCGCCGTCGTTCCCAACTTCTATCCAGCCCTCTGTACGCCTGCATTAGTATGTATGGCTGTGTAGCTCAGGGTTTAGAGGTTTATGTCTCCTAATAGACAGAGATTTGTCCTGTCACACCAACACCCACATACAGCTTACAGGGAGGGAGACGAGAAAACAACCCCCCCCACCACCACCACCACCACCACCACCACCACCACCATCACCATCACTCTGTTTCCGTGTATGTGGAGTAAGAACATTTATGTTCCTGTCTTATCTCCAGAGGAAAAGGTTTCATTCCTGCACCGACAAATCATAAAGCATTCATTTGTAGCTTTCTCGTCTTTTCTCCCACGCTTTCCATCTTCTTTTTTTTTTACCCTTACTCTCTCTCTCTCTCCCTCTGCCTCCCCCTTTTTTTCCCTTTTGCTTTTCCTCCTCTCTCCTCTCTCCCTCTCTCTCTCTGTTTGATTGGATTAAGACCAAAGAAACAGAGTGAGAAGATGAGGAAGGGATGAGAGCTTATTAAGCATATGTGAGAGGTGAGATGACATTAAGCCGAACTGAGAGAGAGAGAGAGAGAGTGAAGAAGAGGACGAAGAAGAAGAAGTGTGTGTGCACATTCCTGTATTTATCCTGGCAGAAGGTGGGGTGAGAAGAGGGAGGAAGTGAGGCGTTTAGCTGTGGAGCACTTTAATCAAGGGGCGAGCAATCCTGCATGACCCACTCTGTCATCCATTATTGATGCCTGCCTCAGCCTGGCTGATGAATCATTAAGCCACTCATCAGGCCTGGGAATTCTGCCTCCTCCTCGGCCGATGACACTTATTTACATAAATCACATGCTGCTATTTTTCACACGCTAAAAACACACACACACACACAGCGCGCATGCACACAAACATGTTAAAGTGCAGCTTGTAGTGTTCACAACAAGTCCTCCTCCGCCGCCAACACCTGCACACTCACAGATGAAAAGACAGGTGCTGAGTCTCCGTTGGTTGTCCTGAGTGTGTAATAAGTCCACGTCGTCACACGGTGAGCTCTAAGTACCCGGATAGTGATGCTGAAAAATGATCAAAAACACTGAACGTTGAACGTCGGACACAGACAGACGATTTTTAGTATTTACCAGGACTCGTAAATCACAAGTTTCATTAGGATATGATATTGATATTTAATGATATTTAACGATATTTATCGATATATCAAAGTTAACAGGAGTCATTGTCCTGCTGCTTCTTCTTCAGGTGCCTAGACAGGTTGGTCCTTGTTTCCTGACTGTTTTACCTGCAGCCGTTCTCTAACATACGGATTTGTCCCGTATTTGGAAGATAAAAGATGTGTATCGTGTTGAATAAGAACCGAATGTAATCTGTTCCTTATTTTTGACAATCGACTCATTACAAAAACCATGACGTTAAAATTAAAATTACAGATTAGACGACAAATGAAGATAAAATAAAAGCCTCCTCGTGTGTGTCAGCCAGGCCTTCATTCGTCAACCTAAGCTAACATTAGCTTGTTTCTAATTATCATTAGCTTGGTATATAATTAACATTAGCTTGTTTTCTAACTAGCTGACTTCTATCTGAAAAAGTAGACTCTAATCTCATGCTAACATTAGCATTTTAATTTGTTAATTGAAGTGTGTAGAGAACACTGACTGGAACACTTGTTTAAAATGCTAACATTAGCTTGTAGTGGTATTATTACTGTTTTAAGAGCATTTTGACTAAAAAGCAGGATTTAATCTTATTCTAACATTAGCATTAAAGGTTTAGAAAGTTTAGTTTGTTATATGATTTGGTTTCTGAATAAGCGTCTCCTGAAGCTGAATTGTGTTTCCTGTTTTAGCTCCTACAACGTTTTTTCTCTGTTGAGTCATCTTTTCTCTGATTTATTCATGTTCTTTTTCTCGGCTACTTGTCACCGTGACCTGCCTGGCGCTAGGCTACTAGCGTCGGTTGAATGATTATGAAGGAGCAGTAGGAGGTGGAGCTTGGACGGAAACACAGGAATGTCCATGTTTTCACATTGGATCAATAATATCAGATCGTTATTCACTGAATCGATGGATCGTTACACCTCCTCCTATTCAGGTGGACGACGGTTGAGGTTGAAATCATTTCAGGTGAGTTACTATTCAAAAATATAAAGTGTTTTCCATGTCTTGAAAAAAAATCAATTTGCTCTTTTATTATTTTAATAAATAATAATAACATTCTCTAATCAAAAATAGGAAACAGGACAAAAACTCAATTTTGACGTTTCATTCACTGGTCCACAAGTTTTTTTATTGACGTGTTTTGTGAGATTAATGACACAACGTCCAGTGTTTCAGTTTAACTGGGGATGTTTTGTTTACTTGTCATTTTTCCTGATCAATAGGTGTGTTGGTGTGTGAGAAGAGAGAGAGACGACGGATGAAGACATAAACATCAACCGTTAACGAGAAAAGCAATAACCATCAACTAGACGTGAAAAAACACACTGGATGAAATAAATATTCATCAATGTAAGTGTCTGGATTAGAAACAATGTAACTTTGTGACATAAAACTGAACCGTCATTTCCTAGTTTTGATTTCTCTTCACTAGATGACAAACACAAACATATGGAAAAGTTTACATGTGGAGAGAAGAGAGGACAACTAGATAAATGAGAGAGGAACTTAAAAAGATGCAGATCTCTTCAGAGTTTGTGTTTACTTCTCGCCTCTGGGTTTTATTGCAGAGAAAAAGTGAAGAGTCTTAGGGAAATTGATGAATACCCATGACAAGCACACACACACACACACACACACACACACACACACACACACACACACACATGCTTCATCCACCCACACACTTCTTCTTCTCATCTTTATGGGGTTTCCCTTCCTTTACATACCCCCTCCTCCATCTCCATCCTCGTCCTGCTGTTTCCACGTCTTCCCATTCAGTGTTATGACTAATCCCGTACCACAGGGTAAGAATATAGCTCGCAGCGAGGGGTGAGGAGCCCCCGAGGCACAAACACACCAACACACAAACAGAGAAATCGCTGCCAAACATACACGCACAAACAGTCGGTAGGAAACAGGCACCATGCCCACGTATAACGCAGCGAGCCAAGGCCCGGCGGCCGACGGCTGGCGGCTGCGTGCAGACCACTGCGACGCTGCAGAAAAGCAGCCAGGACATTTCTGCTCGACGTTATAAGCCGAGTGGCTGGCATCTCCAATCTTGCTCCACGCAGGAACGTTCCTGCCGCTCATGGTAATTTGCGGTGGGTCGTTCTCCGTCCTCACAGCTGATGTGAAGGCTGGTTGAAGCAAGAAAAAAAAAAAAAAAAAAGCCACGAATTATTAGCGCCTGCCTCCTGGCTCGTGCTGCTGGTGGAGGTAGGTCTGATATAATTTGATGCACTGTTACTGATGCATGACTGAGCGCGGCTATCAGGATGTCCCGGTCGCTGCTACCTGCTCCGATACATAAACATGAGAGCGCCGCCGATGTTATTATGATAGTGTATGTGTAAATGGATTCTGCTGTATAATACACAAACACACAGCGTGCACATACAAGCAGTATACTCCCACGTACACAGGCGCTTAATAAAGTAACGACTCAATAATGTTGTGTTCATCTCTGCGAATCCTTGACCCTTAACGTTGACCTCTTTCACTGCTTATTTCTCCCTCAGGGCTGCGTGTCAGAGGTCAGAGGGTGGAGGTGAAAAGTCGACGCCAACGTAAACATCCAAATAAAAACGGGTTTGTGATCTCCTGAGTCTTATTCTCAATACGACTCCTTGTTTCAACGTATAGACGTCAGACGATACGTCTTTCAGGCTCTGACCTAGTCAATGTGAATGTGTTTGTGCGATTGCCTTATAACAGCCTATTCTGTTTGAGGCACAGCAATGCAAAACATGAAAGCCTTGATCTTATGTCAACGATTTCAGGGAAGTGAAACTTGTTCATATGCATTAAAATTCCTCTGCCACTTTGATCTATAAATGCAATGTGGCTGCTCCACTCCTCTCAGTCGCAGTTATTTTTATAAAGCGGTCTTATTCACACGAGAAGTCGAAGGAAAATACGTCGCGAAGATCAAGCTGAGGATGAAATCCAAGTTTCTTTATTCAGCAGCAGAGAAGAAGAGGAAGAAGAAGAAGAAGAAGCACCCGGGTCTGTCTGTGCTCGGCTCTGAGTAATTCCTGGGCTCCAGCTCAACCGAGAAGGTGCTGGTTCGCAGCCTCGCTCTCTCAGTGAGTCATCTCTCTCCTCCAGAGAAGAGATAATTAATTTGTCTGAGCTGCTCTTAACCCTGGCCCTGCATGTCAGCAGTGGAGACACACACACACACACACACACTCAGGCGTTGAAGCACAGCAGTGCAAATATGTGTCTCCTGCATTGCACATCACACATGTGTACAAATACACACACACGGTTAATAGGACTCTAATTGTATCCACACATCTGTTCCTGCGTAAAATCCTGAATCCAGATAGAGCAGCAGGATAAGAAAGAGTCTCAGAGTAAAGTGGAGGTTATTGAAAATCTGACCATTAAATGAATCACACACACACACAGAGAGAGAGAGAGAGAGACACTCTTTTTTCTTTCATTCCTTAAAGGATTTTTCCAGCGATATTGCAACTGCAATATTACTCCCATCGCCTACACACACACACACACACACACACACACACACACATACTTCCATAAAGGTACACTGTACATACACACACACACACACACACACACACACACACACAGACAGAGAGATTCAAAGGCCTAAACATTTGAACCTTTGACCTGCTAAAAAATGAATGGGCTGGAGAGATGAGACGAAAAGCAATAGGAGCAGGAGATAAGAGGAGAGAGAGCGAGAGGTATTGGCTGGAGAAATGCACGGAGGAAAAGACAGAAATCAGTCGCAAATGATATTTTGGAAAATAAAAGTAAAGAGAAAATGATAGAAAGAAATAAAATAAAAAACAGAAAAAGAAGAAGAGACAGGGCTCAGACCGTGGGGGGAAATCACTCCGGCAGAATAAAAGAGGATAAGACTAAACCTTGAATGAAACATGACATCCTAATGACTGTGAAACAAAAAAACGCTTTCATCTCTTCATCGCTCACCTGTCGTCTCACTGCACATGTTTTATCAGGACTCAGACAACGATACTTAGGTTGATAACTGAGATATTTGTGAGTGTGAGTCAGTCAATTTTAATTTTACAGTTTTTTTTTTCCTCTTTTACCTGAGCTGCTGTTTCCAGATGGTTCATCAAAACATCATGTAATTATCAAACACACACTAATTGTATGTGTGTGTGTGTGTGTGTGTAATTATATGATGCTGTGATCATTAATGACCACACAGACAAACATCTGTCCTGAGGTAATATACAAAATGAGAGGTTGGCCATCTGTCGAGTGCACGTGTCATTTATAACATACATCTTATAATGGGAATTTAGATTGTTAGTTGTATTGACAGAAAAGCTATAGAAAGTATTATTATTACTGCTGTTATAATAATAAACTTTACTTATATCGCCCTGCAGCTTGTTCTGAGTCTACCCCGCGGTCTCAGACCAATTGGACAGCGTCTCTTCACCAAAATGTGAAAGTTTACGTCAATGGTCACCGTCTTTCTCTAGACTCCAGGGATCAGGGGCTCATCAGGCCTCCAACACAGCCCGAGGCCCAGGGCATCATGCACCACAACCTGGAGCTCTAACCCCGCAGGTATAAATGGTACAAACACAGGGATGTAGCTACACGTAGCTTGTTCAGGTTGTAGCTGACGATGCCCCCGTGGGCAAACACTCCAGGTGTAGCTTCAGGTGGGTTGCCCCAATTTATCTGGTTCAGACAAAGCGCTTCTAAACACGGCAGCTACAGAACAAACCATGTAGCGAACAGACAAAACTAAAAGACAAATAAATAAATCGGCATTTTAAAAATATATGTTAGAGATTTAACCGATCTGACAGTGAGAGATGAAGATGATTTCAGTGATGTCGGTGCAGAGTTTAGTGGTAAAAGAACAGGAAGACATGAGGCTGAAGCGGCTGTAATCAGGCTGAAACACTATCCCTGCTGCTGCATATAAACCGAAGGAAGTTAAGAAACAGCAGACTCACTTAGACAAGAGATGAGGAAGTTAGAGTCCAGACCAGAAGAGAGAAAAGTGACTGTGACAACTCAAAACACTACGATTTCTCTTAAATGTCTGAAGTCTGAAGACTAATGTTCTTTAAGACTGAATCTGGGCCGACGACCAGGATTTCAGCTTTGTCTGAATTTAGCTGTAAAAGGTTTAGTGTCCTCCAGTCAGACAGCGAAGTCTGTGGAGGATCTGAGCTTGTTAGATTTAAAATCAGTGTAAAACAGGATGTCGTCTGCATAACGACGGAGGTAATAACCTTAAACTGTTGATACGATAAACACGACGGGACCGAAGACGGAACCGAGAGGAACTCCACATGTTAAAAACTGACGTTAAGATGAAATTAATCAAATTAAATCACCATGAAAGTGTTGACCAAGCAGTTATGTTTTAGTAAAAATATATATTTAACACCAATAAATAAATTATTCTTTCTTATTTCTGACAGATGTTTTAGCTTATTTCCTGAAGGTAAAACATCACTGTCTGTGAATGACACACACACACACACACACACACACACACACACACACACACACACATATATATATATATATATATATATAAGTCTAAGTGGTTGTTCAAATTCTTCCAAGTCTGGGTTTGTGTGTGCGTGTTCTTGCGTTCCCGTGTGCAGCAGGTCAAAAAGACACAAATAAAACAGAATAAACATCGTCTCAGAGGTGAACAAGAATCACAAAACACCTGCCAACAGGAGCATAACCTGCCATACACATAACATAACCTACATCTCACTCCCTCCTCCTCTATTTCTTCTTCTTCTTCTTCTCTGTCATCATTCCTGAGAGACTGGCAGGTTATGTCACCTCAACCAGCGGTTTCCATTTACAAGTTACACATTGCAGCACAAACAAACACAGAGGAAAGGTGGAGGTTAGACGCGGAAAAAAATCAAATAGGACTGAAAATTAGTTTGGAAAAGTCAGAAAATACTGAGGTGAGAGCGTAAAGACCACATGTTTCCTCCAGGGAACCATCCTGGTTATCAAGTAGAGGTTATTATGCTATGAAGCACTAATGAATTCATTAGCTAAATGAAATGTCAATAAAGGCTTGAGAGAGTGTTAAAATCGATGCCAACTGTCTTGCTCTCTTTCCCTCCCTTTTCCTTCCCTCCCTCTTTCGCTTCATCCTATCTCACCCATCTGTCCCAATTATCCACCTTTCTTCCCAACACACACACACACACCCTCTCTCTGTGCAGTGTTGAGTGTAGACTGTGATGGAGGACATTAGCGGTGATCAGTGGGAGCACTTTGCAGCGGTCAGCAGGAATGGACCAGTCATACAGGACTTTAGTATTCAGCAGCACTCACCTGCTCGCTCTTAAACTGCCCCACCAGCGCCTGATGACTGAGCTGGAGTGTGTGTGTGTGTGTGTGTGTGTGTGTGTGTGTGTGTGTGTGTGTGCTTTAGACTTTATGAACGTGAGCGACTGCAGCATCACAAGAGCTTTGACTCCGTCTGGTGACACACAAAAACAAAACTCAACAGCTGGTTTTAAGCTTTTTAAGAAAACACCAATTTAAGTTAAAAAAAACAAAAAAAACTTAAACTCACATTTAACTCATCTCTTTCTCTTTCTGACATTCATTGAACTTTATAAATGTCATGATGTTATTACCAGCCTCAGACGTTTGATGCTGAGCTCGTATCACTTATTATTATTATCATTATTATTATGATCATCATTGAAAAAACACACACACACACGTGAAAGATTCCTCCAGTGTCTGGGTGTGTGTGTGTGTGTGTGTGTGTGTGTGTGTGTCGTGAACACACCGAGGCGCCAAATGGCGAGCCAGTTGGCTCGTCTCACCTCCGTCCCCTCACGATGGCTCAATATTTGTAGCTAAATACTTGACTCACTCCGAACATGGTCGTGTTTTTCTATTTTTTTTTTTTTTTCAATGTAGCTAAAGAGTCATTTTCAGATAATTGTTTGGGAGAGAGGGGGTGGGTGCGGGTGTATTTAAATGCCATCTCATTTACATAAACACTGTTCAGCTCCCTGAGGAATCAATGAAAACACGAGGGCGTAAGTGTGTGTGAACGCAAAGTCACGTCCACACACACACACACACACATACACTAGCTTGCACTCAGTTTGACACTGCGGTGCATGTAGCCTGGGATTCATCTGTTTTCTGCAACGGTAGTGAAATATACATCAAAGTGGTCCTCAGTGGATGAGCAGCTAAGTATGCAGAAGAAACAAGGCTGTAATATTCTACTGAGGGAGGAAAAAAAAAGGGACTGGAGCATTTTTGGACAAGAGACAGAAAAAGAAGTGGAAGGTGCATCCGTCTTGGATCTGCCTGAATTTCTTGTTGTGAGAGTTTTATCTGTCCTCTTTCTGTCTCGTTCATCTTCCTCCTCCGCCTCCTCCTCATCCTCCTCCTCCTGCCGCGTCGTCGCTGCTCCGCCTGCCCTCCCCCTCCACGCCGACACCAAGAACAAAAAACCCTTGAAGTGTTAATGAGAGTTTGAAGAATGACTCACCAGCAATGATTAAGCTCTAATATACATATGGGAACCAAAATTTAGACACGTCCGAGAGACCTATCACAGTGACTAATTAGCGGTGATAAAGTTGTAATGAACGAAATCCTAATCTAGACATGCTGCGGCGCTCCGCGGGGAAGCTAACCAAACAACAAAACAGAGAGGTCTTAACCAACACCAGAGGATTTGTTGTGAAGAGGAAGAAGAAGAGGAGACGGCTTTTCTTTACCACACTCGCAGGCGCCCTGTGTTTCCTTAATGCTGCGATGCCTTATCAAAGTGAAGACGCGAGAAGTTACCCCCTGACAAATCCCAGCTGTAAAATCCTTTGTACTCCACTGATCTAAGCTAAATCAAAGAGCAGCTACTGTAGCTGTTTTTTTTTTTGCAGGCTGGCACAGCTTCCTCTATCCTCTACAATGAGACGGACGGATGGACGAGAGAGAAAGAAGCTGCTCAGCACGTCGACCCGTCCTCGTCGGCTGAAGGTCTGCGTTTCACCTAAGACGAAAGGTCACTTTTGAACTACTTGGCCACAAGTGCAGCCTGTTTATCACACTGACAGGCCCATAAATTGGCCCGTGTCTAAACTAATATGGATAAATCTGAAAACGTATCTTTTCACCCTCCGTACTCACGTAGCCAGCATTTTCTAACATTAAAAACTTTCCACATGGAGCGTCATCTACATCAGTTTGCCCTTGGAGTTAAAGGAACGTCCTTTTCCTTTAACGACTGACA
>CM028913.1:24235064-24240064 GCA_016801845.1 Polydactylus sextarius
GGTCTGTCTATACCCTCATATCGTATCATAACATGTATGTACTGATGAGCACACACACTCTGTGGTTTTTCAGGAGATCAGATAGCTGGTGGGGTGTGTTGTTTAATGTGTGGTGTGTATTGCAACATGTACATGTGAATATAAACAGAAAATGTGTGAAAGATCTGCAGTGATTTGTTTCTGTGTATGTTCTTACATAATCTTCATGACAGACAGGTACAGTGTGCAGTTTAAGAGAAATTGGGATGTGCACATTGTCAGTGTGTAATAAATACAGTAAAAGTATGATATGCTAGTACAGAGTGTGGTGCAGCAGTGAGTTCACCTGTCACAGTGTTACGGTGGAACAATAGGAATGATTCCCTCAAACGTTTTGTGTGACAGCCGAGCTGAACGAGTCTGTTAGAAAAAGAGCTCAGCTGTGTCGGCAGCGTGTCGTGAAGGAGAAGGTGGGACAGACATTGACAAGTCTGTCGGAGACTTCCTGTTCTTTAAACGTGTCCAGGTTCTGACCTGTGATGGTCCTGGTCCCGTGGATCAGTGTCCTGATGTTGGTCGCTTTTCCAGAGTCCAGCTCAGGATCTGTTGGTTCAGATGTGGTGAGAGAAGCTGTAGCCAGTAACTTGACTGATGTACAATTACACTCGAGAGATGTGTTGGCGATAGATGCTCGTTCTGACGAATGATGGTCCCAGTCTTGTGGATGTAGCAGTAGTCAGAAGATGGAGTGCTGTGCAGAGTGTAAACCTAAAAAAATATACCAGGATCCAAGAGTTTTAGCTGCATTTCTAGCTGAGATTTTGTCCAGTGCAGGATTGTTTTTGATGTCTTGTTCTTCTGCTTTTCTCCTGTACAGCATCAGTGTTGGTCCTCTGGTCCAATCTGTTGTTCAAGTGGGCACCTAATACCTGTAGTGCTCCAAACCTCATTGCGAGGAAGTGTTTAGTTACAGGTCTTGTTCTGTTAAATTCGACCACCATCTTCTTGGTTCCGTCCACATGTAGAAACAGTCAGAGATCAGGGAGACGGTCGACCTGATGACACGGTGTTGTTGAAGTTGGAGAAATGAAAAATTCAGTTCTCATAATGATGCCACCACAATCCAGGTGAGAATATGTGTGTACCGAAGGATGACACACAATCCAGATTTGACCAGTGCTTCATGGTTGAATTGTTGAGGTTCAGATGTGGTGAGAGAAGCTGCAGGCGGTAGCTTGACCGATTTACAATTAAACTCGAGAGATGTGTTGGCGATAGATGCTCGTTCTGACGAACGATGGTCCCAGTCTTGTGGATGTAGCAGTTGTCAGAAGATAAAGAAAGAAATATGCCAGGACCCGTGGGTTTTCCACTTCCTGTTCTTGAGATTGTATCCACTGCAGGATTCGATTATGCAAGCTACACTGACACGACACGCTACCAGACCGATCTTCCTGTATCTATCTATCTATCTATCTATCTATCTATCTATCTATCTATCTATCTATCTATAATAAATAGATAAATACATAAAATAAAATAAACAAGTTACATTTGACAAACTGTCTCACACTGTCTGTCTATCTGTCTATCATGTTGAAGCAATGATTCCTGTCTTATTTCAAGTCCTGCTGGTCTCAAACACATCCCCTCATCGAACAACTCCTGCTGGTGTCATGATTCAGAGTTGTAATGGAAACCTGAGGTGAACAGAGCAAACGTAGATGGAGACATGACTCCTGTGGTGCTCCTGTGTTACTAACCACCACATCAGACAGAGAAGGTCCTGTCAATGCATATGTGAGAGACAGTCAGAGATCTGGGAGACTGGGAGCTGGAGAAGTGGTTGTGTGTTGTTGAAGTTGATGGTGAAATGATAAATTTAAGAAACTGGAGGATGAGAACGGTCCAAAGTAGCTTTGACCCGTGGTCCATGGTGGACTCGGACCTTTATGTCATGTGACGTTGGTCTGAAGTCTTCAGGACCAGGTGGACTTCGACTGAGGTTCAGGATTCGTCTCCAGCAACTCAACCTTGGTATAAATCTGATTTTAGTGACTGAGTTAAGAAAAATAAAGAACACCAGGGCACTTATTTTGAAATAGAGATCTAACCTTGAGTTTCTTTATAGCACGACTTTTATTTGAAAATCCCTCCAAAGAAAACCTTCAAACAAAAAACTCCTTAGTTTCGTACCAAGATAGACGTTGGCCTAAAACTCCTGCGGTGCGCAAAAATAAAAGAATAAAGTTCAGGGACGTCTTACAGAAATTACAGGAAGTTACAGGCCTTTTAACACGTCACATCTTCGTAATCTCAAAGCTAAAAAAAATTAATTGAATCCTCTGATTCTTTATCGCTTTGTAACTTATCGATTTAAGAGAAAAAGTCTTGCAGAAATTTCTACCTGGATTGTATTTTGTGTTAACATGTTTTCATGATCTTATTCATTAAGTATTGAGGAGTAAGTTTTATATGTTGTGTATTATTTCACAGGCTGTGGATAACACGAATAATTATTGTTCAGGTGAAATCCACAGACGTGGACGTGGTTTTGAATTTTTCAAGTTTATATATTCCCTTATATTTCTTAAGGCTAAGCCATTAAAAAAAACCCAGTGAATTATTTAAAAATACTTCATCATGAAGTCAAAAATGAGACTGTTTTTTCCAAGCTCATGAAAAATTTTTTTGCAAGACAGACGAAACCTCCATTTTTGAGGAAAAAATGAAAATTCACACACAGTTAAACATTCACACCTACGGGCAATTTAGATTTAACACTTAAGTTAAACTGCACATCTCTGGACCATCGCAGGAGGAACGAGTGCACAGAGAAAACATGCACACTCTCTTGTTTCTGCTGTGATCGACGGGATGAAAGTTGTAGCTGCTTGATGAGACACAATCACATATGAATAAATATTTAAAAACAGAAGCGATGTCACTATTTATAAGTCCAGTTATCAGTTGGTCATTTTGGCAAATGTCTGTAAAAACAAGAAAATTGGATAATTTGGTTAAGATTTGTTTTGTTTTTATTGGTTGCAGATCAACTTTTTCAAGAAAACAGCGATGTGTAACTTGAGATACATCAAGGAATAATAAATAACCAAAACCAGAACCGGAACCAGAGGTCCGGGTTTGGGTCCCACTGTTGGTTGTCACCGCTACTACGAAGGACACCAGCGGAGGCCCAGATGAGAGATGCCCAACCTGAAAGAACAAACATCTCTTCTACACTTTTTGTTCCAGTTCAGCCGAGAACAAAGCAGAATTAATCAACAGATTTTTATTTTTCCAGCCCCAGAGCATGTGAAGGCAGTCGAGAGTGTGTCTCACGCTCATTGAGTGAGAGTAGCACCCCGGTTGAAAAATGCAAACCATTGAGATTTTTCTTGTGATTAGTGATTCATTAGTGATTCCCATTTTGTCATTGAGCACACAGGCCACCATTTGACCTCTGCATTTAACCCATCACACACATGAGCAGGGGGCAGCGCCTGGGGAGTGTGTGTGGAGACGGTACCTTGCTCAACAGCCGGCTTCACACAGTCGGGCCAAAGCCAAAGCAGCTGGGGCTAATTGGTTTCACACAGTCTTGAGCCGGTGCTAACTGGTACCATGTCGGGGCCACTAGCCCCAGATTTCTAGCCCAACAAAACCACGTGGGGCTAGAGAGGCGGCGTCAACGTTAAGGTGGAGTCAACCCATTGCTGTAGGTGTGGAGACAGCAGGTAGAGGCACTGAAGACGGCAGTACAGAAATGTATTTACAATTGTAGCTGCCTGGAGAACGATGGATCAACAGCTCTGGTCTCATGATGATGTTCATGCTCTGCTCTCGGAACGAGGACGTCATGAAACACACCGCGGCAGAGCTTTACAAGGTAGACATCCAGAGAACTGCTCCAAGTCCAAGAAAAACATAAGAAACTGTGGACCCAGTATAAGCTATGCTAGCAGCAGTTAGCAAGCTAACGTCTTACAGCAGAACCATGTAGATCTGGTACAACTGGAATTAAAAACAGCGACAGACTTGATTGATAACTTGCCACTAGTCGTTTGTTTTTGCCTGAACTTCCCATCATGTTTGAAAATGGGCAGTGTTGGTGACGTTTTCACAACACTGGCCTGACGATCTGAACACAAAAGTCTTGGGTCTAGACCTGGACCACCAGCACCTACATGGCCCCCAAATGACCCTGGTCTGGTCTGGTCTGACAGTGTGAATCTGGCTGATGTTACCTCAGTGGGACCTTGGCAGCTGGTGGATTTGAACCTGTGACAGTTTGAAGTCAGCGTCCAAGTCCAGTGCATTTGTTAAGCTGATGATGTGTTTTTGCATCGGTTGGACTCGACTCTTGTCTCGGATCTTTTAGTTCACTGTAACCTCAAGGTCTAACAGTGTTTACACTGCACCGATATTGATCTGTCCCAGTGGTCGGTATTATCAGTTTGTCGGTTCCCTGCTGCTGTGGTCTCAACTCTAACATCACCTCGTCGCTGCTAATTTCCTCTTGCTGCAGGCGTCGGCTCCTGAAACTCCACAGATTATATCACATCACAAACTACATGATGACATTAAGGGCGTCTGGCTCGTATCCATCCACAGGCACCTGTGTACCACGTATACATACACACCTGCAGAAACTTGCACATGTCCTGTGTCAGCAATGGAAAACGTCTTCTTAATGCTTTTTTCTCAGCCACTTTACCACCTGGGAATACACTTCTCTCACAAAGAAACCAATTTCACGCAGGAAATTACCTCCATACTATCTTCTGGCAAAAGCTTTAGTTAATGTCTCATACACTTAAGCACCACTAGGTAATGTATTTTCTATGTCCTGGAGCGCCACTGAGAGCGAAGCAGCAGCAGTAATGAGTGTATCCTGAACAATCAGGTGACGTGATCGACAACGGCACAAACACTTAACGCTCCTCGACATGGATTGAAAAAAAAAAAGTCTATAATGTCCCAATAATGTCACAGATCAGAAAGCAGGTGTGGTTGTTGTG